>JAQFVV010012397.1:12900086-13218187 GCA_028023455.1 Epiperipatus broadwayi | reverse complement strand
TAGTCCATTCCTATGGAGTTTTTTGTTTATTGATCTACTTGCCAACAGATGTCACATTCCTGTTGGTGGAGAGTCAATCTCTTCTCTATTTCTACTTATTGTTCAGATGTACATTCCTGACAATATAGTATTTTGTGTTGTCGTATCATGCTACATTGAATACATGAATGTATCAGATGGATTGGTGCCAGTTGATTGCGAAATTTGTTGCCTAAGGTTAAATCAGGGAAGAATATTTTTTTCAAATGCAGACCTATGTAATCCATTCATACTCGACCCTCTAAATAAATAGTAAACTCATTATTTGCAATCTATTTAAATTTAGAATTAAAAGATCAATATAAAAATATAAACGTTAAATTTATTCCTCAAAATTTAAATTTTATTTTATATGTGTGTAAATAAATATTTTTATGTGTTAATTTCTGGCAGTGGCTTTTATTCTTTTATATTTAAGATATAAAATTTATAGATTTTTATCTCTGCGTCTCCGCTGAGCTGGTGACTTGGGCTAACGATCGGAATATTTAAATAAAGCGGAATCTTAACAGCGCGTATCTGCCTACTCTATAAATTTTTCTAGGCTCAAATGCCTAGATGGCCCTTGCGTAGTGCAGATATTGTTTTTGGGTTAGATTCGATCTTCAACTTTCTTTTTTTTTTTTTTTTTTTTTTTTTTTTTTTTTTTTTTTTTTTTTTTTTTTTTTTTTTTTTTTTTTTTTTTTTTTTTTTTTTTTTTTTTTTTTTTTTTTTTTTTTTTTTTTTTTTTTTTTTTTTTTTTTTTTTTTTTTTTTTTTTTTTTTTTTTTTTTTTTTTTTTTTTTTTTTTTTTTTTTTTTTTTTTTTTTTTTTTTTTTTTTTTTTTTTTTTTTTTTTTTTTTTTTTTTTTTTTTTTTTTTTTTTTTTTTTTTTTTTTTATTGGGTTTAACCCCCCCCCCCCCCCGGAATATTTAAATAAAGTGGAATCTTAACAGCGCGTATCTGCCTACTTTATAAATTTTTCTAGGCTCAAATGCCTAAATAATACTTAAAGGTAGGAGAAATGAAACTTGGAAGGGAGGGGGCAGAAATTTAGCTGGTAGTAAGGAATCATCAGTCAACTTTTTTTTTTTTTTTATCATTATATTTGTAATTACTGTTTTGTCTTTTAAAAAAAAAAAAAGTTTTGTCTTTTTGAAATTTCATATATAACAAATTTGTGTAATGTAATTACTAACACTAAGTAAATTCTTTTTTTTTTTTTTTTTAATGTTTTTGTTTTTTGAGGAAGTTTACTGATATGTAACGATATATAAATATGTCGTTACATTTATTTAAAATAAAAACTTAAAAGTTCGCAAATAAAAGGAAAAAACTAAACGCTAAAATTAAAATGTTTGTTAAATATATATATATTCGCACGGATGCTAAACTTTAAAAATATTTTTTTCATAAACAAAAAAAAAAAAAAAAAGTATCTGAACGTATTTTTTTTAATAAAAAAATACCAGATTGAAATATAAAAATATTTTAATAAAAAAATAACGTAAGTTAAAGTAAAAACAGGTATTAATTAATTCCTGTAATCTGTAAATGGAAATGATGTTTATTAATTATCTAAAAGCTGTGTAATTAAAAAGTCAGATGAAAAGTTAGATAAGAGAAGAAAGAAATTTTAGCTTGACCAATGGAAGCACTAAGCCTTGGCTCGGACCCTAACGAAAGTGATAGACTAGTGACGTTTTGTTCATTGAATCCTTGTGGATAATATAAAAAGGGAAATACAGTTTTTTTCGGACAGTTCCAGCGTTGTGTGTTTGAGAGATGTGGTATGACGCACATACCACACTCTCTATAAAAAAAAAAAAAAAATGAAAAGACTGTGATACCTTGAACCAGCTTTTGCCATCTCCAGAACATTACCTTCCAACGGAGGCATCGCGGGAATTGAAAGCAGAGGCCTGGACTCTTATACCATAAGCTATATGAAATGAACAATTGTTAAAATCAATCAAGAACTTTCGTCAAGTTTTACAAATTGATAAACAAGCCAACTGAAATGTTAAAACGGACTCTTATCTGACTTTTGTAAGTTTTTAAATCAAATTAATAATGTTTAATTTTATATGTTTTCCGATTGATAAACATCATTTCCATTTTTTTTTTTTCTTATTGTAAAGATTAGTTAAATGTATGAAATTTAAGTTGTTTATAGACGCTTGCATGGATTCGTTTGCGGTTAATTATATTTTGGTTTTCATATTTGATCAAAATATATAGACATTCGATGAATAATGATACCTTACGGTGAGTATCTAAAATGTATTTATTTGGATGCCTTTTAAGTTATTGGTGACAACGCAAGTATCTTATGGTGAATACTATTGGGTTACTTATAAGTTTCCCTCTGCGATTGTCGGTATCAATAATTTTGTATTTTGATCGTTTATGTTTATTTTGAAATGTTTTTGACCGTGGAATCTATGTAATCAATTTATGCCCAACATTTTTAAACAAATCTGTGCGAACGTATTTAAATGTTAAAATTAAGTCGGGCGTGAATGGCTATATAGTTTTGTAAAGTTGTATTAAGGGAGGGTAATCTTAGGTTATTCATTTCGTAGTTGAATTGGTTCAATGGATTGGATATATTTGTGAAATTAGTAGATGTAGATGAGGTCCGCTACGGGCAGGATTATAGATATACGCCACACACCCTCTGTTTGCCTATGGATGGGTTTGTAAGTCGGCAGAAGACCGCAGTCCATTCCTATGGAGTTTTTTGTTTATTGATCTACTTGCCAACAGATGTCACATTCCTGTTGGTGGAGAGTCAATGTCTTCTCTATTTCTACTTATTGTTCAGATGTACATTCCTGACAATATAGTATTTTGTGTTGTCGTATCATGCTACATTGAATACATGAATGTATCAGATGGATTGGCGCCAGTTGATTGCGAAATTTGTTGCCTAAGGTTAAATCAGGGAAGAATATTTTCCTTTCAAATGCAGACCTATGTAGTCTATTCATACTCGACCCTCTAAATAAATAGTAAACTCATTATTTGCAATCTACTTAAATTTAGAATAAAAGATCAATATAAAAGTTAAATTTATTCCTCAAAATTTAAATATTATTTTATATGTGCGTAAATAAATATTTTTATGTGTTAATTTCTGGCAGTGGCTTTTATTTATTGACATTTAAGATATAAATTAAGATATAGATTTTTATCTCTGCGTCTCCGCTGAGCTAGTGACTTGGGCTAACGACCGGAATATTTAAATAAAGTGGAATCTTAACAGCGCGTATCTGCCTACTTTATAAATTTTTCTAGGCTCAAATGCCTAGATGGCGCCCTTGTAGTTGCAGATATTGTTTTTGCGGTTAGATTCGATCTTCACTTTCATTCCGATTGGTACAATATAATGTTTCATAATATATTCTCTTATTGTGATCTTTTACTTATTTTATGACGATTATATTTTTTTCACTGTTCATTTTATGTCCTGTATCTAAATAATACAAATATAGTTCTGACCTATCTTTTCTATTAATGGCTCTATCATGCTTCTTCTCTCAATTGCTGTTCTTTCCATCTGTCCTATATATACTTATTGCATTTTCCACAGCTAATTTTGTAAACTAGTCCCACTTTACTATTAATATCATTTAACTTTTTTGCATTATACACCCATTTAACCAATGACATTATTTTGTCAAGTTATTTTTACATTATTTGATAATCTTTCTTTCATTAATTTTTTATATACTTTTTCTGAATATGGAATATATATCCATTTATTATCTTTATACTTATTCTTACTACTCTCACTTTTTCTATCTATCTTATTACCAAAAATCCTTCTAATTGCTTTCCTTTTATAACCTATTGTTACATAATCATTTTCCACTTTTAATTTCTGAGCATATGCCCCTTTTTTAACTAACATTATTCTATCATTCTTTAATTTAAATCCCTTTAAAACTTCCATCCTTCGGCACCATTGCTGATACAACTTTGGATCAATAATGTTCAACAATTATTTCATTCATCATTCCTCTTAAAAAAAATATTTAAATATTTTAATCCATTTTTTTTTCTTCCTTGAAAATCTAATACCATATTTATTCTTATTTAACTCATTAAAAGCCTTATTAATACTTCTATTATTTCCTGCAATAACGATACCATCAAAGTATCTGTAATACTCTGATCTCATTATTACTTATAACTCTATCTATTATACTCTCCTCATTACTATTTATTATTGATGATAAAATTCCATTAATCGAGCGTCCTATAACCCATCCATTATTTATGCCCCAAAATTAAAAATAAGTAATATTTTATCAGAAGAATGGATATATACTATTTATGAAGCATTGTTAATAATAGATGAGGCATGTATTTTAAATATAAGGAAGAATTTTGGAATATAAACAATGGATAGGTTATGGGATTCTCAATTAGTGGAATTTTGTCATCAGTAGTAATAAATAGTATTGAGGAGAGTATAATAGATAAAGTTATAAGTAATATTGAGGTCATAGAGCTATTACAGATAGGTTGATGATATTGTTATTGTAGGAAACAGTAGAAATATAAATAAGATTTTTAGTGAGTTAAATAAGAATCAATATGGTATTAGATTTTCAGTGAAGAAAGACGAAAATGGATTAAAATATTTAGATATTTTTTTAAAAAGTAGAGCTATTACAGATAGGTTGATGATATTGTTATTGTAGGAAACAGTAGAAATGTAAATAAGATTTTTAGTGAGTTAAATAAGAATCAATATGGTATTAGATTTTCAGTGAAGAAAGACGAAAATGGATTAAAATATTTAGATATTTTTTTAAAAAGAGGAATGAAGAATGAAATAATCATTGATTATTATATTAAGGATAAAAGAATTAGAGGTTACGGGTAATTGAACCAGTCATTTCAGCCATGGTCCCAAAAGATCCAGAGTTTTAGAGGGATTTAAATTAAAGAATGATAGAATAATGTTAGATAAAAAAAAGAGACATATGCACGGAAATTAAAAGTTGAAAATGATTCTGTAAAAATAGGTTATAAAAGGAAAGCAATTAGAAGGATTTTTGATAATAAGATAGATAGAAAAAGTGAAAATAGTTGGAATAAGTATAAAGATAGTAAATGGATGCCTATTTCATATTCAAAAAAACTATACAAAAGATTAATGAAAGAAAGATTATCAAATAATGTAAAAATAGCTTGGAGAAATAATCTTTGGGTAAATTGGTGTATAATGCAAAAAAGTTAAATGATGTTAATAGTAAAGTGGGGCTAGTTTATAAAATTTAGATGTGGAAAATGCAATAAGGATATATATATATATAGGACAGATGAGAAGAACAACAATAGAAACATTAATAGAAAAGGTATGTGGTCAGGACCATATTTGAATTATGTGATTTAGGACGTAAAATGAACTGTGTAGAAAATATAAAGGTTATAAAGTATGTAAAAGATTACTGTAATAGAATGTATTATGAAATGTTATATATTCAGGAAAAGTTGGATAAGTGTGTAAATATAGTTAAAAGTCCAGCAAAATTAGGGGGAAAGTGGGATCATCCCTTTCCAGTGTTTTATAATGGTCAGAGTACGGTTGGTAGAATGTCCACTCAATTGACAGCAAGTGATCAACTTGGTAGATATCTTTCTGAGATCTCATTTGTCATAAAGTTTTAGTTAAATAGTTGAAGAATTATTGTAAATATGTAAATAATATTTTAAAAATGTAATATATAAAGGATTCGAACTCATACTTTCACACGACCCTCAACTCTCCATGCCATCTCATATTGCTGACCAGGTGGGGTAGCAATATGGGATGGAGAGTTGAGGGTCATGTGAAAGTCTGAATTTGAATTCCTTATACATTAATTAAATATTGTAAATTATATGTATAGGTAAGGTGTTAAACCACTAAACGTCACCTGATAACCATCTCTTATACTAGCACATAATTGTTATTAAACAAGGCAAAACTCTCTCCTTACACTATTTGCTAACTAGAGTAATCAATGGATTCCAGAAGGCTTGTGCATAAAATCCCTATCTAGTGCCTACTCATCCAATATCCCCAGACTAGTTTCTGGCTTGTGGCCTTCGTCAGTGAGGAGCCGTGGATCTGAGAGCACTGCACCTAGATCTTAGGATCTAATGCAACACTCCAGCAGTCACCTTTTATCTGTACTAACTACAAAACTATAAGAATGAAATTGAAAACAATAATATTTTCGATCTCAGCTCAATAGCTTATATAGTCCTATAGGTCTGAACTCAGTTCAGCACCCATACATTTTGGTGTCTTTGGCTCTTTTTACCAACCATAGCCACCACTATCTTATTAGGCAGGATTGGTATTAAACCACTAAACATCACATGATCATCATCTCTTATACTAGCACATAATTGTTATTGGATGAGTAGGCACTAGATAGGGATTTAATGCACAAGCCTTCTGGCATCCATTGATTATTCTGGTTGGCACAGGGTGGCACTGCTGTATGTAGAGAGTTTTGTCTTGTTTACTAACAATTATGTGCTAGTATAAGAGATGGTGATCATGTGATGTTTAGTGGTTTAATACCAATCCTGCCTAATAGGATAGTGGTGGCTATGGTTGTTAAAGAGCCAAAGACACCAAAATGTATGGGTGCTGAACTGAGTTCAGACCCATATGACTATATAAGCTATTGAGCTTAGATTGAAAATATTATTGTGTTTTCCAATTTTATTCTCATAGTTTTGTAGTTAAGTATAGATAAAAGGTGGCTGCTGGAGGGTTGCATTAGATCCTAAGATCTAGGTGCAGTGCTCTCAGATCCAAGACTCCTCACTGACGAAGGCCACAAGCCAGAAACTAGTCTGGGGATATTGGATGAGTAGGCACTAGATAGGGATTTTATGCACAAGCTTTCTGGCATCCATTGATTACTGTGGTTGGCACAGGGTGGCACTACTGTATGGAGAGTTTTGCCTTATATGTAAGGTGTTAAATATTGATAAAATTTATTTATTTATTTGAGTATAATGTATAAGTATATAATATAAAGTTTAATTTAATGTAAATAATGTCCAGTAGATGGAGTGGATATAATTAGTTGTCTATTAGGAAGACATGCATTAGATTCAGGTGTGTGGACAGCAAAGGAGGCAATCCAAGAAGAAATGGGATGGTCAAGTTTCTATATGAAAGATGCAAAGAGCAAAATGAAAATGTTCGGTAGATTGCAACTTATGGATAATAAAAGAATAGCCAAAAAAAAAAATATTTAATTGGGTTACGAGTAAAGGGCAGGCAACAAGATGGGTGAGAAAGGTAATGCGGTATGCAGAAGATTTGGATAAAGAAATTTATAGCAGTATACTTGTATAAAAGGTGGGATGATTGTGTTAGGAGGGTTGTTGAATGTTATAGTGGTAAGGAATGGGATAAAAGAATAGATGCATTAATGAAGAATAGGAAGTTGGAGAGATGGAGAATAAAAAGAGTTTAAATATATAGAAGTAAACGGAACATTGGATGCGAGTTAATTTATGATAATGGCAAGGAAAGTCGTTTATTGCTTAAGGCTCGAACGGGATCTTTAGCAATGTGAATGGAAAAATATGGGTGATTTAGTCTGCAAGTTGTGTAAGGAAGGCATAGAAAATATTTAGGTATCTGTTAATTCAAAATGTAAATGCTTGAAAGCAGAAACAGTACAAATAGTGAAGTTATGGAAGAATAAATGTGAACAAAGTGATTATACGGAAAGAGGATTATTGTTTTTTGTGCTGGTTTGGGGAAAAGATAAGGGGGATTTAGATATAAAGGTCATGGAGTTAACAAAGATTATGTTGTGGAAATGTGAAGATATGGGGAATGGAATGGGGAGGTAAAATGGCTAACAGGTTTCTCTGGGCATAGTGACTGAGAGAATCCTGAGTTCATATAAGAAGTCATAGTGCATCACATCACATATGATGAGGGAATAGAATGTAGCTCTAGATAAGAATTAGAGATAGTCTTAAACAAGTATGTAATGAGATATAGAAAAGATGTTAGATGTGAAGGACAAAGTGATAGCAAACATGAGAGCATATAATAATGGAAATAATATGATTTACAGAAAATGAACTGAATGAGGCAAGTAAGAAATTGAAAGGTGGAAAGGCAAGAGGTTTTGATGGATGGGCAGCAGAGATGGTAATGAATTTAGGGCAAAAGCCAAAATTAAAACTATTATCATGTTTTAATAAGATGGCACGGAAGAGAGATTTTCCAGATAATTGGAGTAATACAAGAGTGAGGCTATTATTTAAAGGGAAGAGTAAGGATAATAGAAAGTTAACTATATACTGATAGCGGTGATGTCAGTGCTATATAAAGTTTTCGCATATATGGTGGCTGGAAGGATTATAAAATGGATAGAAAGAAAATAATGTAGTGGGAGAAATGCAAGGAGGTTTTAGATCAGATAGGTGTATAGGAGATAGTTTATTTGTAGTTACTCAACTTATGGATATGAGTAGGAATATAAATAGACAGTTATATATGGTTTTTATAGATATAGAGAAGGCATATAATAGAGTAGATAGATATAGATTATGAGTAAGTTTAGTAAATTTGGGAAAGGATGGAGCTTTAATGGATATTTATTAAGAAATTATATGAAAATAATTATTATACTTATCAATTAGGGAATATAGAAAAAAGTTAAAATGGGGTGGCTAAGGCAAGGCTGTCTTCTGTCACTATTTTGTTTTTTGTTGTATTTGAGAGAAATGGAGAGAGCAATAGAAAGACTAGGAAGAGGAGTAGAAATACCATTAATAAGTGACAAGGGAGTATATACATTGTTGGGTCTTTTATTTGTGGATGATGTTTTTTTTGTGTGCAGAAAAAAGGGAAGATATGGAAGTTATGCTGAGGACATGCGCAAAGATGGGTAAAAATATGGGGATTAAATTTAGTGAAGAAAAATCAAAAGTAATGATGATTAATATTGGGGAAAGAGAAGACAAATAATTTTTACTGGAGGATATAAAATTAAGTGTGGTGAATAGATATAACTATTTGGGAATCATCTTAAGTAGCCAGAAAAATTGCTTGGACGAATGGGAGAAAAAATTGATAAATGAAGCAAAGAAAAGAAAGGGATTGATAAAGAAACTAACAGTGTTATCATATAATAAATATGATGTTGCTAGAATTGTATGGAAGGGAGTGTGAGTAGCAGGGTTAATATATGGTAATGCTGCATTATGTGTTAGTAAAGGGGCATTAGATTATTTATAAAAAGTACAAAGAGAAGTAGGAAGACATCCATTAGATACAGAAGTGTGGACAGCAAAGGAGGCAATTCAAGGAGAAATGGGATTGTCAAGTTTTTATATGAGAGATGCAAAAAGCAAAATGAAAATGTTTGGTAGATTGCAGTTATTGATAATAAAAGAATAGCCAAAATAGTATTTAATTGGGTTATGAATAAAGGGCAGGCAACAAGATGGGTGAGAAAGGTAATGCGACATACAGAAGATTTAGATAAAGAATTTATGTCACTATACTCGTATAAAAGGTGGGATAATTGTGTTAGAAGAATTGTTGAGTGTTATAGTGTTAAGGAATGGGATAGAAGAAGAGATGCATTAATAAGGAATGGGATAGAAGAGATGCATTAATAAAGAATAGTGAGTGGGAGAGATGGAGAGTTAGCATAGAGAGTAAAAACAGTTTAAATATTTATAGAAATAAACAGAATATTGGGTGTGACTTGATTTATGATAATAGCAAGGAAAGTAGTTTATTGTTTAAAGGGATCTTTAGGAACAAGGGAATATACACATAAATAGAAAAATATGGGTGATTTAGTCTCAACTTGTGTAAGGAAGACATAGAAAATGTTAGGCATCTGTTAATTGAATATAAATATCTGAAAGCAGAAAGGGTACAAATAATAAAGTCATGGAAGAATAAATATGAACAAAATGATTATACAAAAAGTGGAATTATTGGTTTTTATGCTGGATTTGGGAAAAGATAAAGGGATTTTTAGGTATTTAAGGCTATGGAGTTGACAAAGATTATGTTGTGGAAATGGGATGGAGCAGGATAGAGAAGAATATAGGAAAACTTGGGGTGGGGAATGGAAACGAAGTCAAAGTGGCTACAGATTTCTCTGGGCATAGTTGCTGAGAGATTCCTGATTCCATATAAGGAAAAGTCCCAATGGGTTTTAGGTGATAATAGGAAAGTGAGAATTAGTAAAGGGAAAAGAAAGGAAAAAAGCATGCAGGGAATATAAGTGTGCAATTAAAAACAAAGAAAGTAAAAAAGATGTTAATGTTAAATGGGAAAAGTACTTAGAAAAAAAAGAATTTGACTAAAATAGATAATTATAGAGAGAGAATGAAATTGAATAGTAAATTGTTGGAAGATTTTAATAAAAGTGGAAGAGATGAGGGTAAAAAACTTGGAAAACACATTAAAAGAAGGAATGTAGGGAAGAAAGAAATAGTATTAGATGATGATGGAATAGAATATAGTTCTAGAGAAGAATTATAGATAATCTTTAATAAATATGTACTTGATATAGAAAAAATGTTAGTTGTGAAGGACAGAGTGATAGCATATATGAAAGCATATAATAATGGGAATATTAGGTTCACAGAAAATGAACTGAATGAGACAGGGATTGTAATGTGGAAAGGCAAGAGGTTGGATGGATGGGCAGCAGAGATGATAATGAATTTAGGACATAGGGCAAAATTAAAAGTATTCTCATGTTTTAATAAGATGGCACAGCAGAGAGATTTTCCGGGTAGTTGGAATAATACAAGAGTAAGTCTACTATTTAAAGGAAAGGGTAAGGATCATAAATAGTTAAGTAATTATAGACCAATAGTGGCAATGTCAGTGTTATATAATGTTTTCTCGTATATGATGGCTGGAAGAGTCACAAAATGGATGGAAGAAAATAATATAGTGGGAGAAATGCAAGGAAGTTTTCGATCGGATAGGCATATAGGAGTTAGTTTTATTGTAGTTACACAACATAAAGATATGAGTAGCAATACAGGTAGACAGTTATATATAGTTCTTATAGATATAGAGAAGGCGTATGATAAGAGTAAATAAAAATAGATTATGGGTAAGTTTAGTAAATTTGGGACTGGATCGAGCTTTAATGGATATTAAGAAATTATTTGAAAATAATTACTATATATATCAGTTAGGGAATATAGAATCAGTTAAAGTTAAAAATGGGGTGGGACTAAAGCAAGGATGCCCTATGTCACCTATTTTGTTTTTGCTGCATTTGAGAAAAATAGAAAGAGCAGCAGAAAGACTAGGAAACTGATAGAGATACCATTAGTAGGTGGCAAGGGAGTATATACATTGTCGGGTCCTTTATTTGCTGATGATGTCTTTTTGTGTGCAGAAAGAAGAGAAGATTCTTATTTTGAGGACATGTGCAAGGGTCCTTAAAAGAGATGGGGATTAAATTTGTGAAGAAAAGTCAATAGTAATGATGATTAATAGTGGGGAAAGAGAAGATAAAGAATATTTATTGGGGGATATAAAGTTATATATGGTGAATAGGTGTAACTATTTGGGAATTGTCTTAAGTAATCTGAGAAATTGCTTGGATGAATGGGAGAAAAAAATGATAATGAAGCAAAGAAAAGAAAGGGATTGATAAAGAAATTAGCAGTGTTTTCATATAATAAATATGATGTAACTAGAATTGTTTGGAAGAGAAAGTGGCATAGCAGTATTAACATATGGTAATGTTGTATAAGCACAAAGAGAAGTAGGAAGACATGCATTAGATATCAAAGGAAGTGATTCATTGAGAAATGGGATGGTCAAGTTTTTATATGAGACATGCAAAATGAAATTATTCAGTAGATTGCAGAAAAGAAAAGCCAAAATAGTATTTAATTGGGTTATGAATAAAGGGCAGGCAACAAAATGGGTGAGAAAGGTAATGTGGTATGCAGAAGATTTGGATAACTAATTTATGTCAGTATACTTATACAAAAGGTGGAGTAATTGTGTTAGGAGAATTGTTGAGTGTTCTAGTGGTAAGGAATGGGATAGAAGAATAAATGCATTATGCACCCCTGAATTTCAGGATAGATTTTGGAGGGGTTGCACTACTCCTATACAGTGAAATTGGTAAATCAATGGCTCATCAATAGTATAGGATTTGGAAGTTACACAATCAAATCCTCATTTGAGTTTGTTGAGTAAATTAAAAATGCAGCTTTGGAACCGAGTTTCAAAATAGCATTGTTGGATATCACAAAACTATACGGCTCCATCAGTCGGAAACAATCAATTGAAATAATTAAAACTGAATTGATAAATAATAACTACCCCCTAACGCATATCAATTTTATCATGTAATTTCTAGCATGGCTCGACGATAATATTATGGCTGTTTCAATGGGAAATGATTCCATATGAAAGACGGATGGCCTATGGGTCTCCCAATAAGCGGAATCATTTCCAGCATTTATTTTAGCCACTACGAGAAACAAATATTACACAGTCGAATCGATAATATTATATTCATGTTATGTGGATAACATGTTTATATCTGCACTTGAGAATGTAATCACAAATATTCAGGATGACATCCAAGCTCAGCCCAAATTAATACTGAATGGGATGACAAACAAGAAGTTAAATACTTAACACCTACAAGTACAAAGAGACTCAATACAATTCAACTACTGTATGAACTTGAAGCCGCTTGAAATACGTGGCGACACACACCCGAAGATGAAAGCACCAGGAACACATAAATTAGCAGGTTTGGCAGCATTCTTGTTTAGAAACCATCATCTCTGCAGATTTGAATCTGACAGAAAAAATTTAACGTGCTATGTCAGAGATCTGACGAACATTGGATTTAAACATGGAACCATTAACAGGAAAGTCAAACAAACTAAGATCCAACCCAGCCAAACAGGATAAACCACATATGCTGCTACCGTATATATCTACTTTAGCTAAAAAAAACTCGTTAAAATACTTATTACAGATAAGTTTTCACTCACCACCAGCCACTAATAGATTAATTAATAATTCAAAAGACAAATTTGCTCCTGACCAAACCCCTCAGGCTGTTTACAAAATCCTACCAGTGTATCATAACATCGATATTTATACAACAGGGTTTGAATCAAATCTGAGGCAGTTCTATATTTTTCGTACATCAAAAAATCCACAGGCCACGTGTTCGAACCTTCCATGGCTGAAATGGTGTGCACTGGTGCAATGATGCCAAGCGCAAGATTAAGGAAGCATGCTTCATTGCAGACAACCCCAATGGCATCAATAGAAGAGATGCCTGCTTCTCCATTTCGAAAAAATGGGCTGTCTCGGCTATTTGCACATATCTATTAAAAAGATTATACCACTACAACAATCATTATTATAAGCTATGAATATAGGAACACAAAACTCGCTAAAGCACTAAGCAATTCTTAATTCTTAATATAGCTTCACATTTGTGCATTTCAAGCACAATATATAGATTAATAAAGAATAGAGAGCTGGAGAGATGTAGAACTAGTAGCGAGAGTAAAAAGTGTTTAAATGTATGTAGAAGTAAATGGAATATTGGGTGCGAGTTAATTTATGATAATAGCAAGGAAAGTAGTTTACTGTTTAAGGCTCGAACAGGATCTTTAACAACAAGGGAATATACACATAAATAGGAAAATGTGAATGATTTAGTCTGCAAGTTGTGTGAGGAAGGCATAGAAAATCTTACACATCTGTTAATTGAATGTAATTACCTGAAAGCAGAAAGGATACAAATAATGAAGTTGTGGAAGAATGAATATAAACAAAGTGATTATACAGAAAGTGGGTTATTGGTTTTTATTCTGAGTTTCAGAAAAGATAAGGGGCATTTAGAGATGAAAGCCATGGAGTTGACAAACATTATGTTGTGGAAACGGGATTGGAGCAGGATATGGGAAAACTTAGGATGGTGAATGGAAAGGGAAGGTAAAGTGGCCAACAGGTTTCCCTGGGCATAGTTGCAGAAAGATTCCTGACTCCGTATAAAGAGAAGCCACAGTGCACCACATCACGTGATTTGTATAATTAAATATCTTGAGAAGGTCTTAATGGAGATGAAAACTGATTTGATAAATATTGAAATATAATTATCTATAGCTGTTTATTTCAATCTTGTTTAGATTGATTATTTAGTTTATATATTTGTTACATCACTGTGGACAAATAAAAAAAATTATAGTGGATATTTAATCATTATAGTTATTTACAATATTAATAATTTTTATTAATCATTCATTAGTCATTTGTTAGATTGAATCTTGTTTTTAATAGCTTATTTTAATAATCAAATTAATTAACAGTATTAAAACATTAAATTTGCATAGTTGTTTACAAAAGATTAAGAACAGAATAAATCAATATTTTTTTAGCTTTTCATGCTTGTAAGGTTTCCTACCTTGTTAATATTAATGGAAATTCAATGTGAACTCATTGTTGTAAATAATAATAATAATAATTGTACCATTGAAAGTTAAATAATGTAACAAATTTTTAAGTCATAACAGTCAGAAAGTCAATTCCATTATATGCATCTTACTTTCAGCTTAAAAAACTAATCATTTAAGAGATAATTAGGAAAAAGAAACTAGTTCATTATTGTTCATTATCATTCACCTGATAATTAACTGATTTTCATTATAGTTCACTATATATAACCAAGTAGTTAATATCCCACTTGCTCACAATTGAAGTTTGAATCTGGGCAAGTTAAACTTGGAATTTTTTTTTAAGATTTCAGTCAGGCTTATGAATTTTTTTCAGATAGTTGACTCATAATGAATTTAGCTAATCATCCAAAAATTAATTGATATATGGTTGTATTAGTTAGAAAGCAAAACGAAGATGAAAAATTGCTTAAACTTTACAACCTGATTACAAATGCCTTTTTATAGTAGTTGAGCTCTAGCTCTATTACTATCTATTTAATGTTCTTCTATCTATATTTATGTGTATATATTATTATATGTTTACTATATCTGTAAGTAAATAACAGCTGTTAAATGTAATCTAAGAATATGTACTAATATTTATATAATGATGAACTCTGAATGCACATATAATAAGAATAATTTATAAATCAGAATTTATATAGTTATTGTAATAAATTTGTCAATAATTCTCTCTCACTAGTCATAAAATATACTCTATTTTCATCTACCTTCATCAATGTTATATAATAATGAATCAATCATTCACATTTGTAAGGATGAAATATTAAATTAGAGGCAATCTTTGTAAAATCTTTATCAATTCAGGTCACAGTTCCACAGACAATTAAAATGATAGCTTAAATAAGCAATGACTGTTAGATGTGGAGCACTGAAAACATATAACTTATTTATGAAATAATAAATTCTAAACATTCATTCCTTATTCTTATAGTATATATACAGATATGTTAAATAAAATAGCCCAACTATTTGCTTTTTTAAATTGCAAAAGTTTTGTTGATCTTAATACAAGATTTTCTTTTCTTTATATCTTTATTTAAATATGCTATACAATCTTCTAAATCTGACATAGATTAGATAAAAAGATTTATTGTGATGAAGTAGAAATAAATAAATCCTACAGTTAATAAATAACATAACATAGGGATTAGAAGTGTTATAAAGAAATTGAATAAGTGAAGTTCAAAGTTTACAAAGCATAATAATAATTATATTAATCAGAGAGTATTGCCTTAACAAAATAATGATGTATCATTAATATAGAGAGTGAAACAGTAAGGTCTGCTTTGCAGATCTTCGTTTCACCTTTTCTCACCTATTTCCTACCCTCATACCTTAGTTTGAACCCCACTCTATCGTAGTGTGTCTGCAATACGCTTATATACCGAAAATCCCGCCTAATTTTAAACCACGAGTACAATGCTCGTATTATATATATAACTCATTCCCAAATAAATAAAAGATTATAGATTAAGTATTTGTTCACATAATTTAGATTTATTTAAAAGTAGGTTATATAGGTCATAATTGCGCACACATTATGATATGCATTTTAAAAACATATCAAAATTATAAACTATTAATTAAAGTTATTTTATTTGAATCTATTTACAAAAATATTACAGTCGTAATATATTTTTGACTTAAAATAAAATTCATGTTTGTTTAGTAAATGGATTCAAATATTGCAATTTAAAAGTAAAATAATTTTCGTTTAATTTAATAAAAGTCATTCCAAATATTTCTGTTAAAGGAGGGACAATAGTTTAATTAGTTAATGTTATATAAGTTTATCTAAATACAGCAGATGTCCACTTAAGGTTTTCTTTAATTAATAAAAGTAATTTTTAATTAAATCTAGTTTGTAATTCGAATGTCGACAGGGAAATTAACAAAAGAAATTAATTAATGTTGTATTCCTTTAGACATTCGGATAGATTTAATTACAGCTGATAAGTCCGATATATTTTTGTAACGCTCGAGGGCAGTTCTATTGTTAATTTCTACTATAAAAGGGAGGTTTTTCTTTTGTTCTCCATTCTAATGTTTCTAAGAGAAATCATTCTGAGGGCTAATGTTTCTAACCAAAATTATTGTAGTAATTTGTAAATCTTGACATGACGGAGTAGAGTGCAAGAAGGCTATTTCTCTCCAAAATGGTCATATGCTGCCGTAGACCATCGGAAGTTATCACACAAGGAACCCCGGAACTGCTGCTGCTGTCAAAAATATGAACATTTCCAGATTTTGCTGTTAAATTATATAAAAACCTGCCGACCATCAATCTACCTAAAAATGCTTCTCCAGAGGTAACCCTAAATTAACCTAAGAGCTCTTGTGATAACTAACATGCTATAGCTATTTTAAATTGTTTTCTGGTATTTCACATAACTTCATTATGTATTTCTTTAACGTGTTTAAATATACTCAACATTTTGCTCTCTATCCTTGGGTTAATATTTTCTATTTATTAAGCTTTCTGTTATTTTATTATGATAATGTGTCAGAATCGTCTTTGACCGAGTGAATTATTTTTTTGTTGAAACTAAGACGCCGCTATAAAGGCATATTTTAAATTTCTAAATAATTTCCAACTTTTATTATCTTGCAAATCACTCGTTCGAGGGCGATTCTTTTCTTTAATATATAATATAATCACATAGTTTAAAATCTACATGTTATTGATTTTAATCTAATATGAGAGTATGTGCGAGGTCAATGATTAAATTTGTCCCCTAATGCATGATTGCGTATATAAATCTATATTTAATTTTCAAACCCGCAAGCATGCATTTTCCTATTTTAATTACCGTGTTCTACTTTAATTACAAAGTTCATCATTGATGTCGAGAATGTGCGGACCCTTTTTAAATGAATTTCTGGGAATTTGATTGGGCATTTCTCTTAATCCAAGTAAAACCCATTCAGTATGTTTTACATACACTAGTCTCGTATTGCTGGTAAATGAATTGGTTGTTGAGACCGCTTTGTTTTACTTTTCCAAGGATTCTTTACACGGCTAAGTCCTTTATCTTTGATTGCAGTTTCCAGGCAGTGTGTCCATAAATGACACACCTGGGAATTAAACGCAATCGTCACACAGTTGCTAAGTTTCGGCTGTTCATAAAATACTTTCCTACGGGTTAGCGGTGAGATGCCCTCCGTAATTATTCCGGATCTTCAATATTGTTTTATTTTATATATTATTTTACAAAGCATCCGTGACTTAAACATGTCACACCCTCCAACTTTAATAAATTCATTATCAGCAATACTGACCTCCCAATGTAACTTTATTATTACTATTATCGAATAAATGCTTTGATTACATTCCCATTTTGTTGCTTAGTAAGCTTTTGTCCGTGCTATTCTCGAAATCAATAAATATTTTAGAACACTTAATTTTCAAATATTTTCTTAGACTTGTATAATTGCTCAAAGCACCTCGCACATGTTTCTATCTCATCAAGCACATTATCGTAATGCTATTAGCCCGAGGAATAGAATATATCACTTTGCTTTAAAACCTTTTGTCATTTATTGGAATATAATGCCAACAATTATTTAATACGCGTCCCTGTCTCATGTAAGCAGACAGTGGCATTATATATATAATTTATATAAATAAATTTTGTGAAATTATTTAAAACTATATTTGATATCTTATTTTATTGATTCCTATCACTGTCTCTGTCTATATATATATTTTCTGCATTTCTTTTGTAAATCCATAGACGTTAATTAGCCACCTAAGCTTATTTTAGTATAGAGTCTTTTGTTTCTCCCTGACCACCAGGCACCGGTAAAAGGTTATAGTAGTAGTAGCATCAGATGCGTTATCATGTAGGTGGCGCTGTGAAATTTGGGCTTTAGATTCGAACTTAGTATATCTAGAAGGCAACCCCTTCTGGAATGTTCAGTTTCGTGTCTGCGGTTTGAATTCTGCAGTGTGTTAGCGAGATAGATGATTCTGACTGTTACAATAGTATAATTATGTTGACACCCTTTCATCAGATATCTTAGTTAAATATTAATTTTATAATTATTATTTTTGTTTTTGTATTTTTTTAGGTAAGAGATAATTTTGCCAAAAGTGAAGATCAATTCAGAAATGAATTACAGGCTCAGACTAAACTGGCTACTCTTTATAAGGTTCACTATTTGATTCTTTCTTTTAAAATGATCTTTAATAGTTAATTTTTGTCTTTTTTATATTCTATTTTTTTTTTTTTTTGTTTTAAGGCTTCTGCTGATGAATCTGATATTAAAGTGAAAGAATTGACTACAGCAGTTGAAGAGCTTCAGAAACTACTTAAACAAGCTGCTACAGGTGACTCATATTTTTTTTAAAAATAAATTGTTTCATACTCATCTGATAGAAATATAACAGCAAAACTTTGGAATTAAACATTTTTTCATTATATGGTCTTAAAATTAGTTTAAAATACCTTAATACGTAATTGTATTTGGGCATAAATTTTTCACTCTAACCATCTTTTTACTAACTTTAATGATGAGTCTTTAAAATAAATGCCTTTTATAATTCTCCACTAGGATCCACAAATAATTGTAGTAACTATGTATAAAATTCCAAAAAATAGATCAAAATAATGTTTCCATTTTTTCGAACTTCAATAAAATTTTTCATAATAGCTCCAGATTTTAACAACAATGTGATGAAATTTTGTGATAAGTAATAAAACCTCTTATAGAAGATTAAAACTTTTAGCACACACAAATTGTTATTGTGCTATAAAATTAAAAAAAATTTAAATAAATAATGCTTATTTAATTCCAATCTATTCTAGAGGATTTTTTTTTTGTCAGTTTTATAAAGAACTTTTTGTCAGAAGTTTCAACTTTTTTTAAATTTTAAATTGCTGCATTTCATAAATTTGAGTTGTTATGATATTTTAGTTGTTACTATAACAACATTACTAAATTTAGTACAGTATAGATTCCTAGCGAATTTCCAATATTTTATTTAGTATCTTGGTCAGTATTTTATATAAATCATTATAATGATCAATGAATTTTACTAATGCAGTGTCAGATTATAATTCTATTTAGAAGGCAATAATCCCTCCTCACTTGCACCATACTGAGGGGGGATTATTACCTTCTAAATAGAAATAAATCATTTTAATACTTTTATTAACTTAATAAGAAATAACTATATATAATTGGAAAGATAGATATTTAAATTAGGTTTAATGGTCTTATTAAAAGAGAGGTGAGATTTTACATGTAAATATCTGGTCTTATGTTTTAAATATATATATATTAGATAAAATAAATATTCAATTATAAATATTAAAATTTTTTAGTTGTATATTGTACTATTTCCATCAGCTTGTTGAAACAGGTAAAATTTTTAGAAAAGTACATTCTAGTTAGTAATAAATGCAGGTTAGCATGAATCACAACATTTCAAGTAGTATTCCTGGTCTGACCACTGATGACTATTGTGGGAATTAAAGAAGTGACTTTTAGATTCAAGAATATTGAAATTATAATAATATTTTAACCAATTAGCTTATTCTGTAAAAGGCAACAGTCAATAGAAATTTTATATAGTTATCTATGAAAGTCCTCCTGAAATCCTGAAACCAGCCCTTTAGAAAAATGATTAAAGATATATAAAGCAACATTTGATTAGGAAAAAGAATATTGGGCAGAAAGGAAAAAAAAATAGGAAAATTTAAAGAAGCTGTTCATATGAGAATGGATAGTAATCTTTTTATTATATAGTAATCATAGTGAAAAATAATGTATTTTTTAAAAACATTTTGTCTAAGTGATGGAAGTAGCTCTCATATATCCACAAGTAAAATACCATCATTATAGATCTTCAGAGAATCATTATATTAAATAGTTAACTAGAAAATGTAAATAATATTTTAAGTAAATGATAATTAAAATTTTTGATATAAATTAGTTTTTAAAAATAATAATATATAAAAAATAAATATTTTAATTAAAATAAATTTGTACAGTATAATGTTTATATATATTGAATTGGATGCTTTATCTGCTTCAAAGACAACTATCACGAAATTAAACTAACATTTAGATTTATAATGTTTTTAAAAGAAAACTATTTAAAAGTTTTGTATTTATATTTTAAAATTCTGTGATTTGATTTTTTCAATAGATTTTAGTTTAAAATTATTTTCGTTTGTCTCTTGTTTTTTTTTTTTTCATTACAGTAATTAAAAGCTAGCAAAGTTTCTTTTTATTTTGTTGGTTTTAATCTATTTTTAAAAACTGAGACTTGTTTTTTTTTTTTAATTAATTTTGTATAAGATAACAGCCCTGATCAAAACTTTTAATTAAAGATTAGGCTGGAGATAACAATTCACATAAATAGCCCAGGTTTTTAACTGATGTTTATTCTGTTTCTGCTTCTTATTGCGATTTTTATTTGGATTGCTAACTCTTATATTTTCTAATTGTGGATGGCGGATGCATTATATTTTGAGGGTTGCTGTTTGCATCCTGTATCACAAATGCTGATATTATATTTTTGCGAATGGAAAATATATTGGCTACTATTAGCCATGCTAGTAGCAACCATTCATTCGCCATGCCAAAAATACATGTCATGAATAATCTTCTTAATAATATGCAGTGTTAAATCAACCCAAAGGTGAACCCTGGAGCTCCATAATTGTGTCGTCAAGAACAAGACCTAATTGTCTAGTTTAAACCCTGATCTTCAAAAATTACCTCAGACGTTACCGCCTAATTACTGGGGACCAAATAGATATTCGAGTTAGAAATAACCTTGCACACTCCACTGGAATAACTCTACGGACAGTTCAAATCCTAAAAGGTAACTGAACTTTCATATATTGAAATCAGGACTTAAGTCTCAGCTTAATCTAAAAATAAACCTCCTATAATAAGACATATAATCATTTAAATATCTTATGTATTTTTCTTATTATTTCATGTATTGAAGTCTTAGTTTTAAGATTTTCATATTTTAAATTTATTTATCTAAGAGTGTATTACGAGTTTAGATTTTAGATTTAGTTGTTTTCTCTTTTATATTACTAAACATTGATAAATGCTTGGGCAGATATTAGTAATTTTCTTCTTAACTCACCTGTCCTTTATTCTTTGATTATAATTAATTTAGACAATCTTGGTTTGCATTTCATGCAGACTGCAAATCTTTTGGCTAGCGATTTATTGAGTATATTGTTCTGTTTTTTCTAAATTGTAGAGATTTTGGTTTTTTATATTTCAGATTACTGAAACGGTAACCTTTCAATCCCTTAATGTTTCATTATCAACCTGATTTCCTACCCATCTGTGCTAGATTCAAACCTTATTAAAAATGAAGTACGAAAAATATACTATCATGGCTACTTGTGCAGCATTATATATGTACATACAAATAAACGCTGTAAATAGATAGGATATTAATTATTATAGCGTATAAATGTCGTGTATTATTTTAAAACAAATGTTTTATTACAGAGTTAATATTAGAAAGTCAATTTATTAATTTTTATTATTATAAATTCGTATGTAGATGTATAATCCAACCCATGGCATGATTTAATTTTGTTAAAAGATTTTTTTTTTTACTTTTAGTAATTAAACTAAAAAGTTTAGTAATTAAAGCCTATTTTGTTGTAAACAAGAATTTGCATTAAATTGCCATGCCTGCGTTAAGAGTAAAATTAAAAATCAGTTTTAAATTTTGTTAATTGCTCTACTCTAAATTGTTTACAACAAAAGGGTCCTATAGTAAAATCGCCGGGCTGGCATTATTGAACAGTCTGGGGAAGTTTATAACACCTTGAAAATTCAAACAATAGTTTTTGAGATCAAATTGTACAATCTTGAAGTTTTAATGTAAATTTTTAAGTTAATGGGTTTTAGGGTGAAATAAATTCCTCACGAGTAGGTGTTTGTGCCTTATACATATAAATAGGCCATATTTTAAGATTGATGAGGGAGAATTCATTTTTTATAATAGTGTTTGCTAACTAAATCCACGCCAGTTAAAATTTTAATATATCTGGCTAAGAAAAGCCAGTCTTTGCTCTTTCTCCATGGGGAGAACGGCAGGATTTAACTACCATTCGATGCCTGAATAACCAGGGCACCACAAGTTGAAATTCTATAGCCTAGCCTAAGGCAAGAAGAAAATGACACCAGAAGCCTGCCAAGAAAGAATCTCACCAAGCCTGAAGTCCAAGCACCTACATACCCAGCTGAACAAGTAATCGGTAACAAATCCAAAACCGAGAGCTCTGTATAATCACTATTTAATTACAAAACCTTAAATCTAAAGCTAGCTAAATGTAATTAAATGTAGAGTACTCTCTGAATATTTAAATTAATAATATCGTAAAATTCATTTAAATTGATTAATCTTTTAAATAACTTTTGATTATCTATCACTGCGGTTATGTCTATACTTTTGCCTCGAAACAGCGAGCACTTAAAATTTAGTAAATTCTGGAGAAGATAAAATTTTCAATTGTATTTGTATAATTATTTTCTTAATGTCGCCATTTACACGTGATGTTTCGAAATCCTATGCTGTAATAATAACGTATTACTCTGTGTTTGTTATTATCGTTAATTATTTGTTGATATAAATGTATAATCTGGCTTGCTTTTAATAATACAACCTGCAATTTTATATTGTAATAAGTACTGGACTTGCCTTGAGGACAATTAAAAGTTATTTATTCCTTAATTCCATTAATAAGTCCTTTCACAAATATACTTTTTCTTTCTTAAATGATAATTAATATAATGTAGATTGGAATATGATGATAAGGTTAATAATATAGTCACTCCCCTCAGTAGCAGATATATAATAATGCTAGTTAAGAATTGGCTACTATTAGCAAAGCTGATCAAGCTATTGTTCGAGCACACATAATTTTAAGTGTGATCTTATTGCTTGGCAGATTAGATCTTATTAAATATGAATAATAATTAATATTTTGTTGCCTCCTTTCAAAGATGGGAACTTCAGTAAGGCCATCCCATATTCTTCTTTCGGGGAAATGCATTAGTGAATCCTGAAGTTTAAGGTCAGCAAACATGTAAATGATCCCTGCCCTCGAACTCTAAATGTTTGCTTTGCAAGCGGCAGTTCGTACAGTCCCAGGGTACCGGCGTTAGTGGCAAGAACCCTTGAGCAAACTAATCGATCCGCAGAGTGATCTTATTGTTATTTGTCTGTACCATAGGACATTGGCGATCTAGAGCAGCCAATTCTATTCTCCCTCATAAATAAATATTCAGTATTAGCTTGAAATTAATTCTTGCTTCTTAAATTCAATCTACCTTTGCTAGCTGGCTTATACGTTCATAATCCTTTAGATATAAATATGTCTTTAATCAAACATTACCATGAATAGTCTATCAAGGGCTAATGTAATTATAAACTAGCAGCCACCATGTTAAAAGATAGGATTTGACATATTTCAATATAGGCATAACGTAGTGATCATATATGTAATTAATATATAAAGTGAGAATAATTTGATCCTGTTCTTATCCATTGTAATGCCTGCATGCATCTGAAATTATATTTTGCCAATCTTTATTATATTAATCACTAAATAAATGTATAGTTAAATTAATTTGGTATCATTCAATGTCTCATTTGGTTTCAATCCAATTCAAACCTAGTTATTTATAGAATATGTTAAAATGATCTGTACATTAATAATAAATCCTAATCCACATCTCCCTTTTCATTCCAATAGTTTAACATATTTAGTCAATTTAAGAGCATTTTAACTTGAGCCTCGTGTTTCTCCTTGACCTATGTCGTCTGTGAGGAAAAGGTATGCGAAGGTACTTTCAAGTAGGTCATCTGTAGGGTATTGAGTCATGGAGTACTAATAGAGAAATCAAAGCATGGACAGACTAGGGATCTCACCATCTCATACTGGTCAGCTTGGGTCTTTGCCTGGATTCTGTTATGCGAATGTACAAACTTGACCGTTACATAGTATGTTAATTTTTTTCCCCATGTTTGGAGCCCAACATGGGGCATGTTCATTATCTTCTTGACCCTGAACCAACCACACATGGACATGCAAAACATATATAAATTTGTTTCCCGGGTATGGTATGCCAGCGTGTGGCTGAACTGTTCTTCAATCCGGAATCAATTATTTCTTCGCCACCCTAAGCAGAGTATTTTGGTACATGTGGAAAATTTGACTAAAAAAAATTTTTTTCTCTCCTCACGTTTGATGCTACTAGCGAAAGACATGAATTAGTACCATGACCCTGTGTACTAATATTTTATTGTATATGTAAAAAATTTTGTAGTAATGCATAGTGAAATCTAAGAAAATATTATGGATCTGGGAGCAGTACACATGGATCATTGGACCTAATGCGTTCTTTCTCTAGCACCTACTTCTTACTTTTTTGCTTAAATATAAAGTTATCAGTCCAAACAGAAAAACACAATAATCTTTTCAATCCAAGTTAATTTACCTGTGTAATTATAGAGATCTGAAACCAATTCAGTATCTATATATGGTTTTTTTAACAACCCTAGTCAGCTTTTTCTTTTGACTAGGATTTCTTAGGATAGAATAAAAGTAACTATAATTATTAAAACTGTAATAGTTTCAGATCTATGACTATAAAGGTAAATTAGCTTAGATTGAAAATAGTGTGGATTTTAGTTTTGACTGATAGCTTTGTATTTAGACAAAAAGCTAAAAGATGGGTACTGGAAAAGGAGTGCATTAAATTCAAATTTACCAGTGCACTGCTTCCAGATCCAACATTCCTCATTAATAAAAACCATAAGCTGGAAACTGGTCTGGGGATCATGGATGGGAACTGGATAGGTATTATGATGCGCGACTATCTAATATCTGTTGATTACTAAGCTTGCATTGGCTGGCACTATTGTGAAGAAAAAGTTTGCTACTGTTTTAACAGCTTGGATAAGTATAAAGAAAAGATATTTATGTGATGTTAAAATGCAAGAACAATATCTTACATGATGACACTAAAACATTAATATTTGTACTGGTATATGATATAGTGATTCCATCTTTTACAATAGTTTTAACCAATATATTTTGTGATTAAAATAGAGATCAATAGGAATAAAAATAAATGGAGATTGCTCAGGGCATCTTGATTTTATAGATAATATGTTTTTTCTCTCCACAAATAATGCTTGAGTTTTAGGAAATAGTATGAGCGATCAGATGAAAAATTCAAGATTAATAATGTACTTAAAGGATTAAGATAATGTTGAATGAATTTTTAAAAAAATGAAAATAGATTGATAGTAGTGAATTTCAAGATGTTAATAATAAATACCTTGGCCAAAATATTTATAAAGATAGAAATGTAAAGAATGAAATTGCTTATACAATTAAACTTAAATATGTATGAATTGAAGCTTACACATTTAATACAAGAGCAGCACTGAAATTGAGGATCATAGCATGAAGGATGCTGGGATGAAGATATTGCTAGAATAGAAGACAAAAGATGAACAATTGAAAATTTTGAACTAGATCTTAATAGTTTGTAAAAAAATCTAGGGTACTCATCTTATAGCTAAAGACGCCATTCTATGGGGCCGTTTTCGCGCTAAAAGTAATAAAAATGCTGTTTCCGCGGCCGATACGTTCAAACCCGCGATTTCTATAATACAACTTTTTTGTTGTGCTACAGAATGCAGGCCGCTATGTCGCGTCATAGCACAGCATGTATGTTGCATGGAAGCAAATATATTTCCCAAATTCGCACAGTTTATAAAACAGTTACGACTTGATGAAAGAGTGTGTATTTGAATTGTATGGAAATGTAGTTTTATTTGTTTTTTTTTTAATTTTAAAGGATTAAAATGTTCAGATTTTGTAAAGTAATAATTCTAAGACTTTCTAAAACATACTGTATTTAAGTTTTAATTGGGAAAATGTTAAAGATCTATGTTTTTAGTGAGTTGCAATTCGGTAACGTGACAAGTAAAGTACTATTCGTAACATTCCAAGAGATAAACAATATGGCGCAGGAAATCACACATGTTGTTAGATTCGGTGATTTACCAACAGAATATAATGCTGTGTCCTATTTGCAAGTAATGACTGTGCTTCCACATTCGAAAAAATGTAATTGTGGATCATACATGAAGATATTTTTTTATAAAGGAGTCGCTCAATTTCGCTGTCGCATTCATGCAGTCGAACGTGTTCACAAGCATACTTGGTTTGACGGCTCCAGAATTCCGTTTGTTCAAGCTTTCCGATATATATATTACTAAACCTAATCCTAAAACTAACACTAACAACTGTTACTTTTTATTTGAATTAAAAAATAGCTGTAAAATATGTTTATCTGTTAATAAAAAAAAAAAGTAAAATGAAGAGTAAGAAATTGTATTTTTTATTATGATTATTATTTTTTAAACAACAACAAAAAAAAAAGTCGTAACACAAGTAAAAAAATATGCGATAGAAAATTTATAAAAAAAAGCCGTGAAGACAAGTAAAAAAATATACGATAGAAAATTTATTTTTCTAATAAAGAAACATAAAAAAGACGTATCAAATAGTAATTTGTTTATTTTATTTTACATTTATTATTATCATTTAAATTGTATACGTTAATAAAAAATAATATTTAAAAAAGACAATTTTCTTTTGTTTTTATTTTCGCATTACAAAAAAGCACAGAAAAATTATTAAAATCAACGGCCCATGAATGTTCATATTTTATAGTTTTAGCGTGAAAACGGCGCCATCCAACGGCATCTTTATCTATAAGACAAGCACCAAATCTAGAAAGATACCACTTATGAGATGATGAATAAGGAAGTTTCCTGTAGTGATAGATACAGAATAGTTATGGATTAAATAAATAGATTAAGCTTGGAAATGGGTTCATCTAGTATTGAGTTGGTAATGATTGAAAATAATATTGACATAATACAAGCTCTTTGGATTAAATTTGGAAGAAGAATAAATGTGAAAAAAAAGCAAGAAAATAAATATAAATACTCGTAGGCTTTACTAATTTATAATTTCAAATACCAAAAAATTTAAATAATGAAATGTTTATTTCTGTTGTAAATTTCTCATCAGTTGTTTGCTGAAAAAATGTTTTCACTTGTGAAATTTTTATATCAATAATCAGTTTATAATTGTGATATTTCAAGGCACCGTTTTCCCAGTAAATTAATTCATTTTAAGTCTGTAACATGATGTTGCTTTACAGAACTTTCTTTTATCTATTTAGACAATTTAAAAGTAAAAAATGTCAGTTATTTTCTATCACTTGTTAAATAAAAATTTAAAATATATTAAAAATTTATTTAAGAAAAATCATTTTACTGTAATTGAGAGGTAAAAAATGGAGAGACAAATAACCTTGTCAGTGATATATCTTATTTGTTCTATTATATTAGATTTTTCATGAAATTATCATTTTTTTTTTTTTTAAGGGTCATAGCATTGGCCGGGACACGAACCCGCAACCCGGCAACTGCCTGCAAGTGCAAGGCATTTTTTTGCAGGTTATATTGGCAAAGTTCCAATTTATACAGTTGAATGAAACATATATTGTAGAGAGGATGTATTATTACTACAGCTAGAAAATCTGAGACATTTACATAATTGTTCCAATGTTAAATTTAAAGTTTTATGACACTGGTCTTTGGAATTGCTTATAAGTAGCTTAATCAAACAGGGATTGAAATATAACACAGATTTGATAGTAGATTTTAATTTAAATCGATTAAAAAAGAAAACCAAGAATTTATTTTTGAATTCTAAATTTGCAATATGCTGATGTTTGTGTAATTTTGTCAGTTGAAAAGTTGATTTGCAAAATGTATTTACATTTTTGAATGCAACATAAAAAGTCTTTGGTTTATTTAATAATGTTCAAAAAACTAAAGTTATCAACCAATGATGAAAGAAAAACTTGGATGATTGTCAACTTGAGAATTTAAACCAACATAAATAGAATGATAGTTTTATAGGTAAAGAGGTGAATTTAGATGCTGAGAAAAAGAATTATTGCAGCTGTGTTATATATATACTGTTATTTTACCTATTATGTTATATAGAAGTGAAACTTACTGTACTGATAAAGGCATTAGGAAGTTCTGTAAAATTTTAAAAATATAATAGCAAGATCATTAAACCATTCAATATGTTCTTCAACTTGCTGGATGTGAAACTATAGAATCCACTACTATAAAATCACCCCTTCATTGGATTGACAATGTAAAATGAATGAACAGTGCAAGACTTCCTAAAAGGGTGGTTTATGGTGAATTTGAGCATAGCTTTTCATGTGAGAGATAGATTTAGCTTATATTATAAGAATTATTTCAAAGATATTCTAAAAAAGTGCAGTGTTGGTTGTTTACATTGAGAAGATATAGCAAAAAATAGAATACATTTAATGCTGAAATATTTTTAAAAGAAAGGTTTTCCTTAAAGAAATTAAGTCAGCATCACAAAATATCAAATAAACAGAAAAATAGACTAGCTTGTTCTAAATGTAGACATATTTGTGTGTTCACAGATTGATTTGTACAGTCATTGCAAAAATCATTTTTAAAGCAATTTTTTTTTCTTTTCAATCCAATTTAGTTGAAATTGCCATACTCATTTACAAGTAGCTGCTATATATGCATGTATGTTGTATAGTTTATGCAGTTATAAGGCTAGAATAAGAGATAGCATCTTAGATATGAGATGATTATAAAATGGAATACATGAATGAATATTTGACATTTGGTATAAAATTAAAAAAAATAAAGAATGGATAAATTAATATCTGATATTAAATAAAATAAAGAATAGGATGAGAATTGTACACATAAGTTAATATTAAACAGAACGATTTGTTCATGTTATCGTTCCACCATTATCATGGAAATATATATGTTGTATATGCTATTAACTATTTTATTGTTGAAAAGAAAAACAAGAAAACTGAATATGAAGTAAAAAATTGTATGTGAAAGAAAAAATATAACAGAATGATTTTTAAAAATAATTATTATTAAATAATAATTATTAACAAAAATTAATTTTCTTTAATGAATGTAGTGAGTACGAAATTGTTTTGAGATATATTAAAGTCACAATAAGTCCTAGCAGTGTAATATTAAGGATTAAGCTAGTAATTTTTTTTCCAAAAAAAATTCTGCTAGGAAGCCTGGCTTGTATTTTATTGTTCTCATACTCTATTAGCTTTTATTTGTGTTGGTTTTTGTTAATGTGCTTAATTTATCAAAGTTAAGATTTTGTGATGGTCATTTTTATTTATTTTAAACATGCCCAATTTTCATCATTGTCTCAAATATACTTAACAAGCCTAGATACTTTGAATGAGGAAAGTCCTCTTTTTACAATGTGTGAATAAATGAAAAAATAATTTAAAATATTTTTTAAAATTGTATTGAGCTTTTAATAATATGCATATTGCTATACTGAATTGCAATTTTTGAAATATACATTTGAAATTTATAGCCAATGTCTACATTTAATGCTTTTATAATTGTATTTTCTACTAATTGTAATTATTTTTCAAATTGACTTGACAAAATTTTTTAAAGTTTAACTATATTTTTATCAGTGATATTTTGAATTTTTTGTAGCACATTATTGATTATGATAAATATATATATACATAAATGACGTCTTTCTCAGTATGAAATGATATTAAATCTATGTATTAAATATCATAATTTTTTATAAGACCAATGTATTTTGAAGAGAAGGAATGAAATATGATTTCACTCATCTTATAGTTTAAAGATAAGATATACTACGCTTTTTCTACTAAATTTAACAAAAAGGAGATGCCATTTCTATATCTCATCTTCCTTTACTGACAGATATTTATTCTTTATTATTTTGTATTTTGGAATTTTTGAATGGTTTTACTTATGGTTAATTAATGATTATTAGAATTATGAAAATGATAATACATGATTCTTTTTTCCTTCAATTAAAACATGTCTTAAGAGCTGTAAATGTGTCTTGACATTTATATATTCAAAGCGAATTTTTTTTTCATCTATTATCAGTTATTTCGGATGTTAGTTTTAATAAAATATAACAATATTATTTTTGTTAATATTAATATATTATAATGGTCGGATGAAATTAGAAGTCTTACCGTATCTGCACTACAGGGCGCCATCAGGTTATTTGAACCTGGAAAATTTATATAGTAGACAGATACACGCTGTTAAGAGCTAATTTTTACATATGTTTTATTCCAAACGTCAGCCCATGCCACTAGCTCAGTGAGACGCAGAGATTTATAAATTATAAATTCTTAAAAAAAAATATTTTCAATATTAAAAAAATAAAAGAGAAGCCACTGCCGTAATAACACACACAAACATTTATTAAACATATATATAAGATTTAGAATTATTTATTTTAGTATAACGTTGATTTTTAACATTTAATTTACATTTTTAACTTTTATTTTTGAAGTTCGCACAGATGAATTTAATATTTTATTAAAGTGTCGAGTATGAATAGACTACATAGATTGCATTTGAAAAGAAAATATTCTATCCCTTATTTAACCTTAGGCCAAAAGTTCACAGTCAAACCAACGTCAATCCATCTATTACATTGATGTATTCAATGCAGCATGAATACGACAGCACAAATACCATACTGTCAGTAATGTACATCTGAACAGCATGGTTATAGAAGACATTGACTCTCGTCCAGTACAGGAATATTACATCTGAATGGCGAGAAGAACAATAAAAAAAAAAAAACTCCATAGGAAGGGACTGCGTTTTCCGTTTTACTATTCCATTCCATAGGCTAAAAAGGGATGATCCAAGGAGCAAGGAATATCGTCTGCTTCCGATGGTCAGTGAGATATGGGATTTATTTTGTCCAAGTGCAGCGTATAATAGGATCTTGCACGTAGCAAATCTCATGCTAAATTTACTAATTACACCAATATATCCAATCGATTTACCCAATTTAACTACGAAACAAATAACCCTAGATTAACCCTCCCTTAATTAATTAATATAACTTTACAAATCTATGCAGCCATTCTTGCCCGACTTAAATTTAACATTTATATAATTTATTTTAAAAGAAAAAAAATCATAATAAAAACTTAAAAGAACAGAAAAAATAAATTAATGGAAATGATTTACAAAAAATAATAATACATTCAATAAAATAATTATTAATAACTGATTATTGGTCAGATAGGAATTTCTATTGCAATAATTTAAATACTGGGAAAGTTTATACTTAGTATTCATTAATTAACTAATGTTCTTATGGTTTTAACATACTGGAAAAGTTTCTTTTTTAGAATTAAAGTTCATTAGTTAGAGTTCTTACTGTTTTAAAAATCCATGCTTAACAGTTGCTTGCAATTTGGACCCAGCATTAATTCCCCTGATGTCCTATGGTCCTCAATATGGGAAAACGATTGGTCATTCCTCTTTCTTTTCCTTTTTAAAAACTGAAGGAATTGAAGAGTGCGTCTTTTCAATCCCTTCTCCTACAACTCTCCCCGCACTAACACATCTTTCTCTATCACATCTCTATCTTTTTTTAATTTTATTTCCAAACTTTTCCTTTTATTGTAAACTTTCGGATCCAGTGGACAGTACGTCATGACGATGATGGCCTTTTCGTTTCGGTCCGTTTCCCGAGGGATTTCTTTTATTGGCCATTCTGTTCCCATTGTTTTTTTTCTCCTATCTGACCTTTAATTATACATTTTGAAATGCCCAAAGGCTAGTTCACTTGGACTAATTAAAATAATCATTTCCATTTTATACAATAGCATTAATTAATTTATTGTACAAACTTAAAGATATATTTTTAGCTCTAAATCTTTTTAAGTTTTTGTTGAAAATTTAGTTTTAAAACTTTTTCTTTTTTTTTTAATAAAGTTTTCTTTTAATAATTTTTCATCTGTGCGATTTTATATATATAAAGTTTAAATGACTTTTAACATTCAATTTTTAAGTGTTAAAAAAAAAGTTTTTATTTGCGAACTTTTATTTTTAATGTCTAATTTTTAAAATAAATAATGTAATGGTGTGTGTGTCCGTTACAATATATTATAGTAATAATCATATTATTAAATAATAAATTAATTATGACTATAATGTATACTGATATAATATTTTATTATTTGTAGAGATTCAGAGTTTTGTGGCAGTTTGATTTATATTTTAGTCTCTTAATTTAAAAAAAACTACTTTTAATATACATTTGTTTCATGTCTAGATTTCAAATTTTTTTATTATACACAACAAATATGTTTAAAATTGACGAAATGTTGTTTTAGTATATTTATTATGAAGCGGACTTGTAAATCTACTAAATTGTTATCAATTCACAAATAAATTAATACAGCTGTATGTACTTCTTTTTTTAGTCCATGATGAATTGGAACAAAAATTGAAAGATATAGAAGCTAAGCATTTTGGAGAGCTAAGAGAAAAAGGTATGTGTGAATGTGCATGCATGCTTTTAAAATTTTTATTTGTATAGTATTAAAATAAATTGATTTAAATTTATTAATATTAAATTTCAGATGATAAAATTGAACAACTTGATAAAGAATTGAAAAATGCCAATGAGTTTATGTCAGCATTAAAGAAAAAAGGTATTTTTGTTTTAGTATTTATGCATATATGTAATAGGAAAAAAAGTATATATATTTTTTGGCATTTATTTATTTAATCTTAGGAAATGATTCAATAAAATCATGTTTACAATATTGCTTTTTAGCAAACTCTCCATACAATAATGCCATCCAGTGCAAGCCAGTTCCTCACTGATGAAAATAACAAACTAGAAACTAGTCTGGGGATACTGGATGAGTTAATATGACTAAGAATTTTATTCATAAACATTCTATCATCGATTGATTACTACGGCTTGCACTGGATAGCACTACTGTATGGAGAGTTTGCTAGTGTTCCAACAGCTTATGAAAAAATAGAAAATGGTCATCTTGTGGCATTTTAATTAATGGTATAATATTATTTTTTCTTTGCTAAATATGTGATAAATAATATGCATGCTAAAATTTTACATTAATGAAAAAAAAAAACCTCCCAAATTTCTAAATATATTTCTTCATATTCAGCAAAGAAAAAATATATTAAATATTGGTACTTCCATCTATTTTTGAATATCATTTCCTTACATGGTGCAGATTAGCCAATAATGAGGGCAAACTTAGAAACTAAAGATTACTGGATAAATTCCCAGCAGAGAATTTTAATTTACTACCCTACCTACTTTACTAAAGTACAGTAGGAGAGTCAAGACTTGAGAACTAAAAGTCCATGGGTCTCAGCTTGGCTTTGTCATTCTACATTGTATGATCTGGATCACAAACCATTCAAATGCTCATTTAATTAAATTTATGTGTGTGTGTGTATTTTCCCCTCTACTTTCTCTAATTTATAATGCATGATGAATAAGTTTTCTTAGTGCATTTGAGAATGGGTTAATCTCATGAATGTATTCAGTTTTTTAGTATTCTATCAACAGGATTAAATTAATTTTGAAATTGATCACATATTTATGGAAAGGAATAAATCATATAATAAAGCATATTTGAATTAAATTTAGTTATCCTTCTGAATGATAAATATTTCATTTTGAAAATATTTTACTAGAAAGTATTTTACTTATATTTAAAAAGTCTAGGTATGATTAAAACTAATTAATGTAATTACATATATTTGATGCAGAAATCATATCATTTTTTTTCCTTTTTTTCTTTGGTTAGGTGTGTTTTAATTGATATAAAAGTGATTATTTTAGCTATAATTTTTTTTAAAAAAAGATTTAGTATGAAAAATTAACCAAAATTTATAGAATTCTTCAATATTTTTTTTTATTTTTGTGAGAAGTAATGTTTTTTGGTTTGCAGGTGGTACAATTTCAGATGAAGGTTTAGCCATGTTATCACCCACTGCTGCAGCAACTAGTAAACTTCTTAAATCAGGCATGACTCTCACACAGATTTATCATGAGTATGTGCAAGTATCAGAGCAGTTAATGTTAGAAAAAGAAGAAAACAGACGTCTTAACAGAGATTTGGATCAAATTTTACAGGTATAATGTTTATTTATTTTTGTAACTTTTTTGTCAGAAATGCATGTAAAACTTTTTTCCAATATAGTTTTTGAGGGATAATTTAAGATTTGCTTTAATATTAATTGAAAAGTAGCTGCTATGTTTTGTTAGGTGGTAAATTAATGAATCTCTAATAAATGTATAAAAATATACATAAGCAAAATATATATTATATAAAAATGCAAGTATTACAAAATAATTAAAATTATATACATTTTATCTATTGTTAGTATGAAAAATAATTAAATAAGAGTAAATTAATCAAAAACATGTTGGCAGAGAAATTAAGGATTAGAATTTGTTTATTGAAAAATAATGTTTTTAGCCAACGTAAATAAAAATTAAAATATAGAGAATATCACAGAGAGAAAGGACAAAACAATCAGCAAGTAAGCAGGAATTTTGCAAAAATAACTTTTTGGAGATCTGGAAAATAATTAGGGATTATATACAAATGGTGCTGATTTTATTTGTGTTATGTAAGTCTTTGGATGTGCTAGATAAATAATCTATGCATATATTATTATTAGTTTTACGTTTCTGTTTCAGTATATATCTATAATTTATTAATGTGAAAAAGTACTTATACTGAGTTTAAATATAAAATGTAATAATATTTATTGTACTTACTATACTTTGGATACTTTCATGTCTTATTCATGGTCAGACTGCTGAGAACATTAATTTTTTGTTGCTTTGAATACTGTTAGTTTTTTTTGGTTCAGTACATATTCATTTTGTGTAATGAACCATGCCTTTTATTTTAAATGTGCGATCATTTCTTTTTAATATTTATTTTAAAATATTAGAAAGAATTTCAATATGTTTGCTAATTAAAGCTCATACCAACAATCATTAAATTATCATTATGTAAGATCCAGTGAAATTCAAATTAGCAATTGAGCTGTTGAAATAATAGATCATTATATTATATTATATGATTTTGTAAAAATTGATGAAATAGTATATAATTTACAGAAAAGCCTTTTTCACACATAGTTTTATGGCCTCTTCAATGTAAAATATCTATTTTAACTGTTAATATATTATTGCATACATAGCGATATCTATTGTTTTATATTAAAAAGAAAAATTAAAAAACAGATAACATTTTATATTGAGGAGGACATAAAATTATATGCTGAAAAAGGCTTTTCTTTATAATTAAAAATACATAATTTTTGTAATTACTATTATATATTGATATTTTATTATAAATTTATAGAGTAAAACAGCATAATAAATTTTTTTTTATTTTCATTTTTGTTGATATTAAATATATATTTATATAATTTTAATATCACTTTAATGTGTTTCTCTATATAATTCTACTGATTAATCCTACAGTGCTAGAAATGTTTAGCTGTATATGTATTATATAAATCAAGATTAATCTTAGTCGAGTTTTAACAAAGCATTGAATTTTTTTTTTTTTTTCAAAGCATTAATTGTTAAAGAAAGTCATAGATATTATACTAAAAAATACTACTAATTTGAATAAATATTGTTATGGTAATGGTAGATAAGATTATGTAAATACAATCTTTTTTTTTTTTTTTTAGAAAGAAGTATTAAAAATAGTAAAATTTGAAGTGACCTAATTGAAATTGATATTTGAATAACTAAAAAAATCACATAATGAGGCTTAATGAGCATATACAATACTATAATTTGTTTATGAACAAATGTATTCATATACATATGTAGATATGTATAAGAGGGATATTATATAGGTATGTGTAAGAATAATATTATATGAACTAATTGGTAACAGTTGTTAAAGTCTATTTTTAATTTGTGAATTGAATTGTTTAAAATTTTATGCAGTCTAAGATTTTTATGGACTTGTTATATCCAAGTCCTTTTTAGATTCCTAACAAAAGATTTTAATTTTATTTTGTATCAGCAGAAGAATAATGAAGAATCTTTTTTTGACAAAAACCCTTGTTGATTGTTGACTTCAAATAATTGCAGAACATAACATTTCTTCTATTACAGTTATTTGTCAGTATCTTGGAAAGATTTTGAAGGTATTCTGTCAACTTGTTAACATACTATTAAATTGTAAAACTGAAACAGTGATGGTAATGAGATATTTAGATTTTTCCAATATATATTTTACAATTATGCAGCATTTTAATACAAAGTAACTGTAAATTAAAAGTGAATTTCCAAAAATTTTGAATGCTCATATAATAAATAATTCAAAACTATTTTTTGGCTCATGAAATAGATATGATGGGTGTTAGTGTTGGTTCTTTATTTAAATCTAAGAAAAGACATTTTTTTGTGTTGAGAGAAAATATTGGATTTTGATCAAAAATAGAACATTGGCAGATTGCTCAGATAAAAATGTCTTGGATAATGAAGAATTGGCTACCAAGTAAAATTCAGTAAAGTGGAACCATAATTTTTAAAAAAACTATTTGCAGATAATATTTAGGAAAGTTGGTCATATCATCATTAATAATTGACTTTTTCCCTCCAATTATATTTATTTTTCAGATGTGGATGAAATCAATAAAAATGTAAAAATAATTAAATAATTATATAAATATTTAATTGTAATAAACAAGTAAATAAAAATGAATTATATATATTGGTAATAACATTGCTGTTTAGAAACCCCCTCCCCCAAAATCTAATTAGATGGAAATCTAAAAAAATGAATAAGTTTGGAATTTATTATCACTGTAATGCATGAAAATTTTGTGTGAATCATAATCTGTTAACTGACTTCAGGAAGTATTAAAACATACAGTAATTACACTGTGTAAATTTAGGCAGTATAATACAGATGATTGATATTGACCTTGCCATTATGGATTCAAGTGAGATCAAGAAAAAACATAAGTATAGAATTGTGAATTATGTGTCAGTAATATCTTTTGAAACTTCATTGGAATTGTCTGTAATCTTTGTATGAAAGAATTTGTTGTAATGAAGACTCCTTGTTTACTTGTTTTGATTTTGCATAACCCAGAACATTGACATTAGTCACTGTAGTTATGTTATATTCATTATAAACACTGGCATTTTTATCTGGTGTACAGTATATCTTTTCATTAGTTGTAGTTTTAACTAATGCAGGATAATGAATAACTTTTTAAGGAACCCTTGTGGTGAGTGGCTTCCAGAAATATCAATTTTGCAATGTATTGGCTCAATAATAAGTGTTACTATTGGATTCATTCTTATTTTATTTTCTTAATATTAGAATTCTGAGCCTACTAATGCATGAAGAATGTTTTTCAGACTAAGTGCTATTGAATTTATAGATGGTCTCTGATATTATCTTTCAAAAAGAAGATGTTCCAACTGCATGTAATAGAATGTTTTACTTCTTATGGACCATTACTTTTTGTTATTCTGTGCATTTATCAGCCTTTCAGTAAATCTTAAGATATTGTCATTTAACAATAGATTTGTCCAGACTGTTCATCATTTACTAGAATGTCTTTTGAATAAAAGTAGAGACAATATGCTTTAATATTTCAGAATCCAAAATCTATTCAGTGCAGCATTGTGTATTAGTTTTTATTAACAATTACATTGGTTGACACAAATTATTACACCTCATGGTCTTTCATCTCTCTCTCATTTTATATATATATATTATTTCATAATGAGAAATTATCATCATAAAATATTTACAAAAGAGCTGATTGAAATTTGGTATAATAAATGAATTTGCTATATTTTATATCAATTTTAAAAAATGGGCATCTATTTCATATTTTAAATGCTCAAACTAACTTTATTAAATATATATAGAGAGAATTATATAATGTTTTATGTTGTGTTTCACCTAATGTTAATAGATTTCAGAATAATTAAAAATATATATTTTTAAAACAAAAATGTAATATTGTATATCAATTTAATTTTAATGCAGTTTCATACATAAGTGATTGAGTTATAGTATTGATAAATGCTAAAAAAACATTAACTTTTTTATAAACATGTAAAAAATAATAGTAATAATGCTTTAATGGGTTATTATTAACAACATCTGTTTTCTTTTCAAGAAAAAAATGTGATTTTACTTACAATTTCAACTTGGAAAATACTAGATTTTTTCATGAGGAAAAAACCATAATAAAGGAAAAAATTAAAGAGGCAATTTTGATAAATAGGCATAAAAAGTGTTTAGACAAAATACAAATGTTAAAATTCATGAATCTTAGGATATCACATGATGTTTACTTCCACCAAATTTAAAAGGTTTCTAATTGACGATAGATATGAAAATAATTGAAAGTTCTTTTGTTCTTTATTATAGTTATTTGTAAGATTTATTATCACCATTATTAATTTATTATTTTATTGTTATAACATTAATTAATCTTTAATGGATATTTTACTTGATTTACATGCATCCATATATACATACATAAACAATAATATCTGCATAACTATATTTTTAATTTGTAATTTAGTTTTTCTTTTTTTTTTTTATGATAGAAGTGAAAATTATTTTTGTAATAATTAAGACTTCATCATTGATTTAAAATAATATCTATCTTTATTTTGTAGGAAATAGAAGCTAAAGCTCCAGTTATGAAAAAACAAAGGGAAGATTATAAAAAAGCTTTAGAAACAATTACCCACTTAACAAGACAGTTAGATGTTGCTATGCTGGTAATTAGTCATATTTTTTGCCTTCCTCCCTTTGCTCTTTTTTTTTTCTGTTATTGTATTTAATTTCTTAATATAATTGTTACATTAAATTTAAGGATTCGGAGAAAATTCAATTTGAAGCAAGTGATGCAAAACGAAAATTTGGTCATTTGACACGTGAAAATGAAAGATTAAGAGTTTTAACATCAGATCTTGGTCAGCAGGTAATAATTAAATTGATTTTGTGCCTTCACCTTTATATTATATATTAAGGAATATATATACATTGTAATACTCGAACTATGTAATGGTCGGACTAAATATATTTCACAATTTTTAAGTTTTCTCTATTTTTTTACATAAATTACATTGGCGCCACCTGGCTTTAAGCATCAGGAAATAAACTAACATATATATTTAAAACAATATTTTATTCAATGCTGAAATAAATCACAGAAAAACATAAATTACTCTTGGTGAATGACGGTAGTCCATACAATCTTACATAAACAATGTAACAGATCATGTGATAATTTATTTACAAATGTACCTATTAATTGATGTACTATTTTTTTTTAATAAATTAACAAATCTTGTAACCGTAATTTATTTACAAAAAATAATCATTAATTGATATGCAATTTATTTCTTTAACAAAGTCCTTTAATCTTTATACATTATCATATCAATATATTCTTTGATAATATAACACATTTGCCATAGTTTTAACTCTAACTTTAATAATCATAAATATAATTCTACGCATGTATGAATTTATTAATATAATATTTCTTTGATTCGCATGTCTCCTAATACTTACATTTATATATGCTCTGTATGGGATGGACATCAATGCTATCTTTATCACAATTATCTTAATGAATAAGTTTTTTTTAGATCCTAATTCTAAACATAACCACTTATAAAATAATAACTAGCTATTTGAGACTTATGCAATTTATATATGTGCATTACTGTTAAGTGATTATCATTACTTTTTTGCCTTTTTCTCTTATTAATAACTTATATAAAATTCATAAGCTTAACACACATATAAGATATGTAATAATTTTTTTTTTCTTTTAAATAATTTTAAGAAGTAAAGAGAAGTTCTTACAAATTCATTTCTTTTTTTTTAATTAGTGGTTTCTTTCAAAATACAAAGTAGTCTTCAAATATAAGACTCGTCCCAAAAAAATAATTGTCAATTACTTTTTTTCTGGCAAATATTAAAAGCCTGTTTAGAGTGATAATATAGTCTTGTAATTTCTAGCTTCCATTTAAATAAACCTATTTCTTCATTTCAGCTGGAGTTATTCTAAATGTCATTCAAAAGTGTTTCCAGATTAGATCTAGCTAACTGTTAGTAGTGTTCTTCCGTTTTATTCACAAAGTATAATGAAATCCTGGGATTTGAATGAAGAAATATCCCAATCTGGTCGAGAAAAAGAAGAAACTGATTTTATAAGTAGAAAAGTTATTTCTATTTTTTGCACATTTATTTCAGTTCCTCTTTTTTTTAAAAAAAAAAACAAATTTGCATATCATATTGCTTATTTTTTTTCTATTAAAATGAATAATAAATTTTTCATTTCAAAATATATAAAACAAACATTGTAATGAAATCAATAGTTGTTATTCATTTGTTAATATAATTTAGAGAAATTTAGTGTGGATATAAGTTCAGGTACCATGAATACTATTCTGTTTAGGCAAATAAAAGTATAGAGTTTAAAATTAATCTGCATTTCCTAAGTTCAATAAAATGCTTGTCACAATTTGTTGGGAAATTGTAATAACTATGTCCAAAAATAGTTACAGGGTTTGAAGTCACCCATTGAGCAAAAGGAAATGCTTCAAATTATTCAGAATTATTGATATGATTTTTAGTCAGTAAATTTTGAATTTAAGGAATTAACTATTAGAAATAGTCACAAACTATAGCTTTTGTTTGAAATGAATTAAAGCATTTTTTTTTTTTTTGTAAACAAAATGTTGATTGAAACTTGGGTCTACGTATATAACATGGGAGCTCTATCGATGAGTTATATCATGTAATCCAAATAAATGATTATTGTTATCTTCAAAGATTTTTTTTTTTTTCTTAAAAAAAGAAACTGATTTTGCTAACATTTTGCTATTAAAAAACTTATGGAGAAATGACTACAAATAATATGCATAAAATATTTTATAATAAATGCCTTTAAGTGCACTTTTAAAAAGCTAAAAAAATAATTGTTTTCTTCAACCACAATTGAGGTTTTATATTGAACTAGTAATTGAATTAACTAATTGCTGGACACTCTATGCTTTTATTTCAAAATAAATATTAAAATCCCAATTATAGTTGAAGAAAAATTTTTTTTTACTTTTTAGTGTTCAGTAAATAAAAGTGTTTATTATAATATATATATATTATTTTTAACTATCTTTTTTGTAATTATTCCAACTTTAATTAAAATGAAGAATAAAAACAATGCAGTCTATATAATATTTGAAAAAAATTGTGCATTAAAAATAGATTCTAATATTTTGATTATTAAGAAAGAATTTAAAGAAACAACAACTTACAATTAAAAGAAATCAAACCAGTATCAACATGTTTGAAATTTAGTCCACTGACACCATTATAGTAAACAGATGAAGGAATCACCCTCGAATATTGTATTGTCATTGAATTGTCATCAATTTCTAACATATATACAAACTATGAAAGAATCCTGTTTGATAGAAGTATATTAAAACTTAATTACAAAATTTATCCTAAACAAACACACAGAGTTTTTAAGTTAAAAAAAAAAAAATATCAGTGAATTTATTCTCTGACTACATGAGCTTTCACTCACAATAATTCAGACCAATTCGCCACCATCATGTTTCTAATTCAGTGTATGAAATGAAATATTCCTGGCTATTCAGTTGATAATATACATAGCATTTTACTGACTTTTTTAGTGAAGTGGTGCTTAATCTTATTAATATAGATGGAAAATGCGCATTCTTTTTTTTAATAAATTTATAATAGTTTCTCTGATACAAAGATTCTTTGGGGACCATAAGTTATACTGACTGGAAACAGTTTTAATAATTATTTTAATTATTTTTTTTATTATTCTAGATTTAAAGACAGTGTAAACAGCATGGATCTTTGATTAAAAATATTAGACACATTATAGTCAAAGTTTAATCATGCTAAATGTAATTAAATTATCTTAATAAACACTAGATTTATGAATGAACAAGTACACTTACACAGATAATATATATTTCAGGTAAGAAGTCTTTTGAAAGAAGTAGAAGATGCAAGGAGTGGCAATTTAAGTACCTCTCATGATGTTCAGTCACCTGTATCATCAACTGATGTATCAAGTTCATCACAAGTTATAACTGAGAAATTAGTATCATTTAGGTAATACTGATTTTTCCCTTCATTTGTATTTGTAATTCAAATGTGCAAAAGTTTGTTCATCTGCATAAAGTCTTCAAAAAATATCACACGGAGGAAGAGAAGAAAAATATGGCATTATAATATACCAATAAGAATAACTAAATGCTATAATAATTTATCAAAATATTTAAACCTTAAGTATAAACAGAAACTAAAATTTCTTGTTTATAAACAATACATTTTTAAGAAACCATTTCATTATGCAGATGAATAAATGTTTGCAAAGTTGAATATCATTTAAGTAAGTAAAATGTTTTTTTTTTCAATTAGCAATTATATTTTTAAAAACAATAATAGTACAAAAAGTAAGTTTATTCAAGTGAAAAAAACCAATACTCTGATATAAATCAACACATAAAAAATTAATTAAAATATTACAATAATTTACGCATAGTTTAAACTTATTTCTATTGTATTAATTACTAGAAATACTACCAAATCTCATGGTAGCTTCTGTTTTTGTTGGATAAGTTTTCATTACAAATTTTGTTATGATTCTACTGTATAATTATTTGACTTTTTAGTGTTCAGTAAATAAAAGCATTTATTATAAAATATATATACAGTATTGGGATTTTTTTCATAATTATTCCAACTTTAATTAAAATAAAGAACAAAAACAATGTTACAGTCTATGCAATATTTGAAAGAAAATTGGCATTAAAACAATATTCTAATGTTTTGATTATGAAAGAAGTATTTTTAAAAAGGAAAATAATTTTTACAATTAAAAAAAATCAAAATTTGTTTCTATTTTTATTTGAATTTACTGTAAAACATTTTTTACTTTTTTTAAAAATATACCACCCTCTTATATGCATAACTGAAATCTTATTGAACTAATATCAACACATTTGAAATTATATCCACCGACACCACTATAGTAAACAAAGAGGGGACTACTCTTGAATATTTTATTGTCATGTTGAATTGCCATTGATTTTGAACCTTTTTGTGTCTAAATTACATACTATTGCTTTGAGAATATATTAAATTAATTGCCCTATTGGAGTTAGTATAATAGTAAGATGACTGACTTTGATTCAGTAAAGTGAAATTGTCTAATATTTCATTGGTAGTTGTGAATTATAGCCAATGAAATAGCTGTCCAAAGCAAACTTTGGATGATTTCAATATTTTCACTTATCATGTGAAGTATCATGGAATTTCTTGTCTGCACTATTATTTAATTTTTATATTAATTTTCTGATTAAAGGTTTAGGGATTGGTACATAAGAACTCTACATTTTCATTTACATTATGCAATTTCATCAATTTTTTTATATAGATTATTTGTAATTGATTATTATGGATATCTATTGTTGAGTTATTTCAAAACAGTAAAGTTTACAAATTGTCTCTCTGCTGTCTTCTGTTGGTCTTGTCACTAAAATAGACAGTTCTTTTTTTATCTATTCTTTTCTTCTTGCTCTATTCCTTGGAATATAGTAATGTCCATAAAGATTAGTTTAATAATTCTTTATACTAAGACAATCATTGCAGTGCTTAGCGAAATTCTGTAGTCTTATTTTAAATGGTCACACATAACCATTATTGAGCATCAAGTGAACATAGTTATAAAGAAATATTACTGATGGTTGGTGCGTAATTATTATCTTTGCATTGCAGGGTCTTTAGAATGACTGGTTTTAAAGTTAGAAGTTCTAGTCTATTTCAAATTTATAGAAGAAATTTACTATTTTTTCAGCACAAACTTTTGATATTTTTACTTATGCCATTTTTAATGCAAGTTCCTCCAGCATATAACTCAATTGTTGAAAATTTGATTCTTTAACTTACTGATCCTTGAAATGATGTTAATTTTTGAGCAATGAACAATAACAATAGTAAGGCACTGCTTATTGATACTAATATCTACAGTCAAGTTTAAACATTTATTTATCTATTTAGTATTCCTGTGAAGGTTACCTGATAGTTTTTTTTAGATTTAGGAATCACATTCAATTTCTCCTCTTAGATGAACAGCTAGAGACTATAATCATATTTTTTCAGATAAAAGGACTTTGTATCAGTTTATAGATATAACATTTGTGATAGCAATGTTATAAACTTCAACTACTAGTAAGATATGTATAAATATATTGATATTTATAATATTATTTTATGGTCAACCATATCGTCTTTCACCTGATAGTAAGCTGGTTTTCATTGTTGTGGGGATGTAAATAACTAACATTCAAAAGTTTTAAAGAAAATTGTATAAAATAGAATAAATAGCCTAAAATAAAATATTTAATATAATAATAATAGGTAATGTTTAAATGTTAGAATAAATTATTAAATATTGTATTTTAAAATTATATAATAGGATTATCAAAAATGTTTATAGTTAAGAGAAACTAATAAAATTTGTTAAAATTGTTCCTCTTATGAAAAATTAAAAAAGGGTATGGAATGTATCAAAAAACAATTCAATTAAATATACTAATGTTTAAAAAAAATTTTTTTTAAATGGTTAAATTAAAAATAAGTTAATAAAAAGATTAAACCTGTTTTGAGATATGAGATTACAAAACAAGGGAAAAAGTTCAAGTAATTTAAAAATTATAGTGTATTGTAAATTCAATCAGTTAAATAATAATGAGAGTGTTTTATAAATTCATGTCATTAAAATAAAATGAGATCAAAGGTGTTAAAACAAGAGGTCAAAAGCTATATGTAGCCATTTTTTTTAAGTAATATGTCTGGATTCTTGTTTTAATCAAACTATTTTGAACACCCATTAGGACGACTGAGTAGAAATAAGCAACAACTACCAACTACTGAAGGTCTAACCTGGATCTGTGAAACCTGATGAAGGTATTTTCAAAGGAATTTCTAATCAAAATGAAGAAAAATATTTAAACCTCAAATTTTAGACAGGAGAATCATTAAATACATTATAGCAACATGTAAGGAAAGGAATAGGATTATAAATGGAATTAATTAATTTAAACCCTTGTAGAAGAAATATGATTAGTCTGAAAAATAAAACCCTTACAATGAACTGTAGAGAATTCCTGCTTCAAAACTTTTGCTGCATAAGTTTAATAAAACATTTAAACTGTTATATTAACATATTATGCATATTAATTTTTATTTTGGGACCTCTTAGCATATATTTAATTCTAAAAAACTATTTTATTATGTATAGAGTGTTTATATAGCATTATTTAGTTGATTGATTAAAGAAGGAAGTGAAACGAATGGTTAAAAAAAAATTTGATATTTGAAAAAACTTCTGGTATGACTTTAAAATTGTATATTTTTTTAAAAAGAGAAAAAACAGAATTTTGTCATTGAAATTGTCAGCAAATATGCAAAGTTGTAGAAAATCAAAGGTGTAATATTCATTTTAAATACAAGTGTGCACACTTGTAAACTATTTGAAGTATCCAATTGGTAAAAACAAAATGATGAATGTAATATAATTAATTGTATTTTAAGTTAGTTTTATTTTGAAATTCGATCAAGTTTATTTGTATGTAAATTAGTTCTCCTTTTGATTTTTGTTTGATTCTATGTATGTAGAACTTATAAATGCAATTATTAGATAACTGTTGAATGGTTAAAATAGTCTATATCTGTATGGTGGATTTATTCATTGTTTTGCTCCATAGATTCAGGGTCACATCCAAAGGGCTATCTCACTTAATTAAGTAGTATTACTATTAAATTAGGGATCAGATTCAAAAAAGCTTTCTCTGTAATTTAAATTGTTATTATTATAATGGGATTCGAACCTAAAGTGGGCATTCACTAAAATTATCATTGTATGAAAGGTATATTGGTTATAATTATTCCATATTAGGTATATATATGCGTGACTATGCTATGAAGTTTATGATATAAATAAATGTATTTTAGTTGTGAAAGTTGACCATGTGTAGGATTATATCCAGGGTGTATAAAAGGCCAGGGATTTATTCTGTGACAAGTATGCTCGATCATATAACCATATTAATATTATAAGATGTAATGGAAAGATTAATGTTTAAAATTAATCAACATAAACCTTGGATACTTTATATATAACTACCATAGGTTTCCACCATGCGTGTGAACTAAAAAAAAAAGAAAGATATGGGAGAAATGGCTTATTACAGCAACAATCAAATAATTAGGATTGTTCAAGTGTCATTAATTCTGTATTGAAAGCATGTTTCAGGTAAAAAAGCGTTATATCTTATCTGACATTTATGATATTTTGTAAATAAACTATTATATTGTTATTTGTTTAAATAATTTGTTAACTCCTTTATACTTAATTTTGTCTGCTTTACATATTTATTCCATGTCTATTTTTTTGGGAGTAGCTTATGTTCTATATGATCTTGCCAGGTATTGCTAATTGTGGTTGTGCAGTGTTCATTATCATTGAATATTAAAGAAAATATTTGGAATTCTATTAAAATATATAAATAATGAATATGTGCCCATAAATTCCGTGATGTGGCACCCGTATTAAATTTAAATAAATTAGACATATATTACAATATATATATATATATTCAGTTAACACAGAGTTAAAGACCTTATTAAATTATTACTGAACATCGTGATGATTTGATAATGATTTATAATTGTGTCTAGTTTCCTTATGAATTTGGATGATACATATATATAATTCATAATTAGAAGCTTTGAAATTTTTGCCTAAGGAAGTCATAGAAAAAATATCTTGTAGAGTATATTTTGGCCATCAAATCTATATTTTAATCTTTACATTTGAACCTTGTGATTTTTTTCTTCTTTATCTGTGTTGTTATTATTTTTGGTTGGAATATGCATTATCTCCTGCGCCTGATTTATATAGTATGTTGCTGTATATATTATTGAATTCTTTTCTCATGGGCTGATTATTTCATTTGAGTTTGATCTGTTTGGAGAATTGATGCTTAGTATAATGGTATTTAATTATTACTGATATGAAAATGCATTTAGAAAGTTATTGTGAAAAATCTGATTTAACTGGTGTGATCTGATGATTAGTAGTAATTTGTTTACCAAATTAGAAATATACTCTTCTGATTATTAGATCTTACTATGGTATTTAATAAAAAGTGTCATTATAATTGTCTAAGTGGAGATTCCTACGGTAATTTTTTCTTAGCACATGTATTACTGTATGTATAAAATCAAATACCATATTGTAATTTATCTATATTGATTGACATTAATATATACTTTGTTTTATACTAATTTTTCCATTAATTTTTTTTTTAATTATTACTTTTTGATGATTTTAATGGCTTGCCATTATACTTTTATCGACAAACTTTTTTCCAATAAAAATGTTATTAAAAGCTTTTTTCACATTTTTTAATATTGATCACTATCACCCGCACACAGCTATGATTATGAAGCCATAGAGCTTTGAAAGCGCTAAGCTTTAAATAAATTTAATAATATATATAACTTCTGTAACGAGCGTTATAAGCGCATAATTATTGATATTTTTTAATATTGTATTATGTTTCTTGGATGCTTGATATTATTTGAAATAAAGAATAAAATAAAAAAAAATTAACAAAATGCTTTTATTCCCATAAATGCATTAAAAAGCAAAAAAAAAAAATTTCTTTCAACTTTCACAAATAAAAGCATGGAGCATGAAACATGAAAACATTATTACAATAATTTTCAAGTCAGACTTCCAAAAAGACATTTAAATAATTAAGTCACAAATAATGTCTGTTTTCTGTATCAATGCTAATCTATTAGTCAAGTTAAAAAATGTCATTTTTATTTGATGGACAGATTAGCATTGATACAAGGAAGTGGATGTTTGGTTGCAAGTTTATTTAATTAATTTTTTGTGAATCTGACTCAAAGTCTACTAAAGTAATGTTTTCATGCCCTATGCTTTTTTTTTTTTGTGAAAGCTAAAGAAAATTTATTTTTTACTTTTTAATGCATTTATATCAATAACAGCTTTTCTTTAAATATATATATATATATATTATTTTCTATTTTTCAGTTTTATTTATAAGTAATACTGAATTATTGAAATCACTTTTCAACAAATCAGTAGTTTTAAGTAATAAAATTTAAAATATGGTTGTTGTTTTTTCCCAAAATTGTTTACAAATACTAAAAAAAAAAAGTTATTATTATTAAGAATTCATATATGTGTAAATTTTCAAGTAGATTGGAACTGAATTGCAAGATTTGAGCCAAATATGCAGAGAAAATAACAACAGATAAATTAAAAACACACATAAAATTTAAACTCTAAAATATATGCTAATTTTTGCAAAGCATTTAGGTATTATTGTTGTTATTTATTACTTTTTTTATTTCACAGTCATTTAGAAAATGAACTTATTCTTTCTAATTTTATATTTTAAAGCTATCTGTTTAATATTTATGTTAGCTCATCTCATTTTTTTAGAAATATTGAAGAGTTGCAAACTAAAAATGAGCAACTGCTTACTGTAATTCGGCAGTTGAGTGATAAAAAGGAGGAGGAAGAAAAGACTGCTGTAGATCAGAGGTTAGAAATGTTTTTAATTAATATACCTTTATTATTATGGTTATGTATATTTGTGTGTGTATACATAAATATTATAAACAGCAGAATTTTGTTGTTCATTGAAATATGCATTTCATTTTAATTCAGACAAATTAGACAAAAAAAGATCAAATTTTATGTTTTTATCATAATTCTTTTCTGACTAATAATGTTTTAAAACTATCTACTATTAGCCCTTAATTTAATGAATCTCAACTCAGTTTTTCATCTGAAAATTATCACCAGTTATTAGTACTTATATGGTTCCTGTAATGCAGGAATGTATTTTTTTTCTTTATTACATTTTTTTTTAAATAAGCTACAGTAAGACATATATAAACACACATACTGATGTCCAGTGCCTATAATATAAATTTTCAGGCTTGTTTAAGTATGGACATTTTTAAAATTACAAATTAACTTACATTTATAGTTTTTTTTAGATAGCTGATCCATACCCAATGCAGTTAGTCATCCAGTTATTGATCAATAAATGATTATATCCCTGCTATTCCTAGTTAGAAGGTAAAACAGGTAACAAAAAACCATGACCACATAAAAGTAGTGAATAGTGATTTTTTCTTTTTAATGGCTGTTAGAGATGTTTTTGCCTTTCAGAGGTCTATTTGACGACAGTTTTAAATCTGCGTGTATATAGATGGCTGATCTGTCTACTGTCATAAGGATAACTGAATTATAATTTAGTTGTAAAACTGTTCATAAAAATAAAAGGCTTTCTTGTCTGGATTATTATAATATATGAAAAATTAGTTCATTCATTTTTTTTTTTTTTGTTATGCATGAATAAAATTATTTCATTGATCCTAATGTGCTTATTATTTGAAATTAATAGGAAATCAAAATGACAATTTTTTTTTTATTTAAAAATAATAATCTTACTGAATAAAAGTTTTATAAACATTTTACAAGAATTTAATAAAATAAAGCTATATGTATAAAGCATATGCAGGAAGCAATTGATTAAAACATTTATTTTGAACTTTGCAATTTTAGAATATACATGTATTTACTCATTAGAATAAACTGATTCCCAAATTTTAAAAAAGGAAATATAGTTTATTGATTTCATATTTAAATGAATAAGCATCTTTTTATTTTCAAAATATATATAAAATTTAAGTGATAAAATTTTTGGTTGTCGGCAAATAGCTACTATATCCCACTCTATGGCGCTGTTTTCACACTTAAACTATAGAATATGATCATTCCCGCGCCGTTAATTATAATCATTTTGATGTATAAAAACAAAATTGTCTTTTTTAAATATTATTTAATTTTAAATATTTTTTATTAACGTATTCAAATTAAATTATAATAATAAATGTAAAATAAAATAAACAAATTACAATTTGATTCGTCTTTTTTAGTTTGCTTTTTATTAGAAAATTCAATTTTCTATCGGAGAGTTTTTTATTGGGGTTACGGCTTTTTTTGTTGTTGTTTACCACTAGTTTTTATTTTAAATCGAATGATAACTAAAAGTAAAACTTGTTACAGTTAGGATTAGGGTTAGTTTTAGGGTTAGGATTAGGGTTAGTTTTAGGGTTATTGTTCTGTTTGTAATGATAAAATAAAAAATATCAAAATCGTATTTTTGCAAACATTTTTTTTTACTAACATCTATAAAATAAATTATAACAATTAACGTAAACTATATTCAACAAAGTCTAATAGTAGTCGTAGAAAAGAAAGAAACTAAAACTTTTTTAAACAACGACAAATATATATTTAAAATGTTTATAATATATGTTTTTTATGACATTTAAAAAAACAGTGTCTACGCTCTTTTTTATTTCAAACATATATACACATTAGAATCTTGTTTGTCTCATTGAATGTTACGAACAGTACTTTACCTAATTCCAACTCATTTTATACTTATATCTCGTCAACATTTACCACTTAAAACTTCAATACACTAATTTAAAAAGTCTGTTAATTATTATTTTATAAAACCTGAATATTTCAATATTTTGAAATAAAAATCCAATGAAAACAACATTCATCAAATTCAAATACACACCCATTCTCCCTAAACCGTAATCATTTTATTTCTAAATAAAGAAACCTTTTTTTAAATATGTGTTTTTAATTCGATATTTTTTATATAAAAAGTAACATTATTGTTGAAAAGTAAAATTTTTGTTATTTATTTCTCGCCTGCCAGTTCTTCTTTTTAAGTATATCGTTTTTTTATTAAGTAGAAACACACAAGAATAAAATTTTTGTAATCGTATGTTGTCATATTCATTTTTAACTTTTTTTTTTTAAATTTAAATATAAAACCAAAAATTAATTTCATTTTTGTTATAACTTAGCAAAAACATGTATTTATTCAACAAATGAAAAACATTTAATTCGTCAATATATTTCAAGAAATAATACTAACACTTTTTGGACTGATAAAAATGTTTAATAATAAAAAGTAAACGAAATACAACTATTGCATACAATTAGAATAATTACATGGTAAACCTAAAGTTTAACAACAACTGGAACACTCTCCTGATAAGAGTGTTGATCCAGTTGCTGGTGATGGTGACTCTTGCCTATTGCTTATTTCTTGTAATATAGACAAGAATAAATCTTTGCCTCTGTGCATGCGACGCCACAGAAACTCTGCCAGATAATTGTCAATGTTTTTTCTGGCTGTGCCACGTTTCCTCTTATTTTTCCACTTGAGTAAACCCATAGGCACTCTATATTCTGGGTGTGCGTACCTGTTGCAGGGTTGATGAAATTGTAGCAGTGGTTTACTCTGAGATGGTGGAAAACGGCGCTCTCTAGCTGTGAAGTTGGATAACCTCTCCAGCAATCGGATATAACTGTGGAGCCACATTCAACATGGTCGCATAGTGCTTTAACGAGATTGACTGCAGAGCGTGAGGCGATGGCTACGGTGAAGCATTCCCCTGTCTCACGGCAGATACCTCCGAATAGCCATTGCTGTGGGAGTATCCTGCCCTGGTTGTTTTTACGATGTGTGAATAATGTCTCGTCCACCTCCACCGTCTTATTCGGCCCACCTATTTTAATACAGGGACGAGACAGTATATTTTCTCGGCACAGTTCGCGCAGTCCAGCATTCCAATAGATAACCACGTCTCTGGAAATTTGCACCTCCTCATGAGCACGGACTGTTAAATCATCTCGAGCCCAGTAGTATATGACTTGTAACGCTTTCAGAAAAGAAATTCTAGAGCCCTCGAAAAAGCTACTGTTTCGAAGAGAACAGGTACATTGACAAGTAGTTGATTTGCAGTGAAATATATACCTTTTGTATTTCTTTAACACCATACCAACTCCGCATATACATTGTCTCGCAGAAGCGAGTATGTGATGTTGTTGAAAAAATTTCACCGCCTCGGCCTCCGTTGCCGGCAATTCTGTAAATGTCAATATTTTGACTGCACTCGCGGCCATTTTAGAATTCTCGACTGTAAAATCTCGCGAGTGACGTTACTTGTTCGGATAAATTGTTAAATACCCTTCCCCAATATTTTGACAACTGACCCCGTCTATACTGATTGTTGTTTACAGTGTTAAAATTTAAAATAACAACTAACACATACATTGAAAGAAGTTAAAAAATTTTAAAACAAAGATTTGCATAATTACTTATACATAAATTATCAAATCCTAAAAAAAAACAACTACTGTAAATGTAAATTGCTAAATTTTCAAAGCTAAATGCTAAGCATAGACAAGGTGTCAAAGAGAGACTTTTTTTATTGCGAAAGATAATGATCGTGATAAAAAAAACTCGTAAAATATATGTTTACGGTATAATATTACCGACAGCATATATATGTAGGCCTATCTAATAGGTATGCCTAGTAAACAGCATTTTAATGTGCTTTTATCTAGGTAAAGCCCCATCGGACGGCTTTTGGCGACTAATCTACGACAACCAAATTTTTATATATAGATGAATACAAGTATAATGTATTATAACATTTTCCATTTTGCTAGGCTTCTACACACTAATATAAACTGCGCACGAGTTGATCAAGTTATGTCGAAAAGAAGAAAGTTGTATTTCTATTTCTAAAAACATAACTATATTTCCTGATCAAACTTGACCTATTAATTGTTGAGAATTATGCTATTGACGAAATCAGCTTTTAATTTATTTAATATGGGCACCAGGTCCTTTTATTCTAAAGAGACCGCTGAAATAGTCAAATAACGTCTCACGAATAAAAAAAGAAAAATACTTTTAAACTAATCGGTATTACATCATACCGTAACGAGAATTATTTTTTTAAAATTATTATTCCTGGGCTTATTGAAATATATTGGCAAAGGTAAATTACGTTTTAATCTTATTAAACTAATAATAAATTTAATAATAACTATTATTAATAATGCACAAATGAAAATTGGTATTAGAAATATTTTTATTCTAATAGACTAAAAAAATAATTGAAATAAATTATTTATCAAATAAATTAGAGAGAACACAATTCAGATGTGAATCAATTAATAAAAAACAATTTTACAATTACTGTTCACTTCCAAATTTTTTCTAGAAATTTCCTTAAAAAAATGAATGTCCCTTGTACAAGAAAATTAATGTCTCTATCGGGATTGTTTAAACATACTTTTAGAAATTGTTTGAAAACGTTTAATTTGGTCACAATCAGGAGTAATGAAGCATAACTTACCGGTAAGTTTAGTGAATTCACGATGGTTGTAGATAACTATTGAAACGGAAATCTCCAATCCCTTTCCGTTTCACCATCAAACCTAATAACACTCTCATCTGTGCTAAGTTCGAACCTATTTAAATGTTAATAAATTTAAAATTCGCTCATGTCTGTATAACAGCATTATATATTTATGTGCGAACCAACGCTATAATTAGATAGGATTAGTAAAATTATAGCGTCCTAAAATTATTTAATATTTCTAAAAATGTTTATTATATTATTTAAGTTAAGAGTAAATTATTAATTTTGTTGTTTAATATTGTAATTTCGTATGTGGATATATAATCTGTGCTATATAGAAGAAAGACATGATTTAAAATTTGTAAAAGCCGTTATTTAAAAATACTATTAAATGTTTCTTTAAAATTGTTAAAAGATTTCTTGTTTTAAATATATTTCAGAGAAAAGTTTCTCGAAAGTATATTTAAAAGCTATATCAAAATATATTTGTAAATTATTTTTAATAAATATTTCGTTTTAAAAAAAATGTTAAAAGGTTGTTTTTAAATAGAAAGAGTTTCTATGTAAGATTAAAAATAAAAGCTGGTCAAGTAATTAAAAGATTTTTGGTTGTAAACAAGTGTCATTAACGACCACACCTGGAATTCGTAAAAAGTAAAACTAGTTAAAAATTTACTAATTAAAATCCCCTTAGATAAGATTAAGTTATTTTTAAATCTAAATTGGACAATTGTTTGCAACGAAAAATCTTAATTATAATAATAGCTTATGGAATGTTCTAACATAAGTTATCTAAGATCTGAATTATAAATTGAAAAACACTTAATTAAATTCCTGAGTTTAGTGAGTCTTGAGGCGGGAGATTCAGATAAGGAAAACATATAAATACTCTATATTGTTAGAGAAAGACAGCCATATTGTTAGTGAGAGTTGTAGCCAGTCTTCACAATTGTTAAAGTTTAACATGTCCGGCTAAAAGCGGGCATCTTGTTGCTGTTACTCCGCGGGAGAATGGGGTTTCTCTCGTCGAAATGCCTAAACCACCATCATGCCGATAGAAGAGACGAGCCTAACATAATGGGAAAGATGATGCCGCCCAGTCAAACTAAACCAAACCAACAGCCAAGAACTTGCAGATAAATCATACCGGTACCGTTTTATTTTTCAAACCGCAGAGCTCTGTGTAATTCTGTGTAATTCTTTATGTAAATATATCTATATAAGTTAGCTAACTTTCTTTTTAAAATAATTATAAAACTAATATGTACCCAAAACTTAAATCCATTTAATTAATATTTTAAATATGTCAATTGCTATCCAAAATTTAATGTGAAAGTTTAAATAATCTGACATTTATATTTTCCTTTCATTTAAAGTACATTATGTGTCTAATTTAAAGTTATATCACTGCAGTTGTGTCTATATTTCTTTGTTTATTTTAAATGCTTATTATATTTTATATGCCAATATTTCGAAACAGTGGCACTTAATTTCATGTATGTTTTAAGAAGATATTATTTGAAAATCTTCGCGTAATTTATTTATAGCATCAACTTTCTACGCTGTTTCGAAATCCTATTTTTTTTTATTATTTAAATGATTTAATATGTGAAATGTGGCTCTTTTATAATCAACCATTTAAAAAAAACTTAACTTGATAAGTTTTATTTAGAATTAAATTTAGCCTTGAATATATAAGTATATTTGACATTTAAATTCTTAAGTCCATAGAAATATACTTTTCCTCCTTAAATATTTATTATCTATAAGTAACTTAATAGATCGAACATGTCAAAGTACAGATGTAATAATATTCCCTTTAGTAGCATAGAAATTTATTATCAGGCTACGCAAGAGGTGGTCCCAATTTGATAGAGCTAATATGCTATTAACTCGTATTTCATAGTATGAAATATACTATTCTTTGCTTGGCGGATGTGATATTATTTTATAAAATTATTCTCGTTTTGCTGCTATACGTAATATACGTATCTTAAGATGGAGCCACGGCGTTGCCAGCACATCTTCTCTTATAGGGTAGAGCAGTAGCGAAGCCTGAGCCAAGGCCAGGTTAGCACGTTAGTCCCCCGCCATTCCTGAACACAAATGTTCCTTTTCATGCAGCATTGCGATCGGTTACAGGGTACCGGCGTTTGTCGCAAGAACCCTGAAGTTATTTCCTCCATCCGCAGAGCGACTTTTCCTATTATTGTTTACCTGTGCCATAGCGCATTGGTAAAATCTTATTTCAGCCAACTCTCCCACCTTAACCTAACGTTTTCAGCATTCTGAAATTTTCTCTCGAAAGCCATGTTCGACCGATCATTACTTGAGCTGGTTTATGCGCTCGTTATTAAATTATATATGGGTATTTTAGTAAATAAATTCATGATCAAAGTTCGATATAATTATGTATCTTCCAGCCACAAATGTAATAGGATTTGGCTTATCGAGATTTATAGACATAACGTAGTGATTAATTATGTATCAATTGTAAACAATTCCTAAGATGGGCACATGTTAAACTCATCTATGAAATTTAATGATTACTTATGTAAAGTGATATTGAATTACCAAATGTTTGTACATTCTATGCTGAATGCTATTGTAAATAAGTGATATATAGCTATGAGTTGTAAATAAATATATAATTAATTTAATGTATTTCGTTCTCTGTTTCGTTATTGATCTAATTCAATCCAATTCTAATTACCATTTATAGTCTATATATGTGAAAACTATGCATTAAGTTAAATTAAATTTAGTGATATTTTAGTCAATCAAGAACCTCTCTTTTAATTATCAGAGTCTCATTGCTTCTCCGTGACCTATGTCGGCCATGTGGAAAGAGGTATACTACGTGTAATTTCAAGGTGGTCATTCATAGGGTCTTGAGTCTTGGAATCCTGGCTTACGAGTTGAAGTGCGGTCGGACTCGGGATGTCACAGTCCTAGTCTGGTCAGCTTCGGTCTCTTTTGCTTGGATTCTGAATTCTGTTACGCGAATGTACAAACTTGACTGTTACACTATGCATAGTTTTTCGGGGTTAAAATGAGCTCACGGCCTTTGATTATTAGTTGATCTTGCGGTCCATTCTCCTAGTCAATCACGAAAGCTTTTCTGGTATACATCTTCAGGCACGATGTCTTCAGAAGCTCCGGTTCACTCTGACATGCCGAATTACTTCAGCATAGAGCGATCTTGGATATATTATTGTTATCTAAGACCAACTATAGAAACCAACGAACAAGACCTTCTTCAAACTGACCTCTGCCTTTTATACTAGAGGCCCAGTTTTCAGACTTCTGCGCATATCTTTTGTTTGTCAAAATATACGTTGATAATCTTATATATTCTTTATAAAATTTATGTTACAAAGTCTTTATTTTTTTCAGCATAATTCTGCCATCTTTAATTAGTTGAAATATTTTTACTTTCTCTTATCTAGATTGGTAATTTGTGTCTTTTGTTCTCTCCAATTCTAACTTTTATTTCTAATTACATAAAAAAAAAACCGAAAGAATAATTTAACTTTCATTATAAGTTTTTTTTTTTTTAAAAAAAAAAAATTAGTCAAAAAAAAAAATCTAAATTTACTTTTATTTTTTTAGCTTTTACCAATTGCCAATATATTTGCAACGTATATAAATAAACGTTACAGTATATACTGAATTTTAAATTTTATTTATTTATTTAATTATTTAGCTTGACAGTCTGTCTTCAAATCCCCTCTAATTATATACAGTTGTATAAAAGTTTTGATTTTATTAAATTATTAGAGTTTCAGAATTGAAGCAACAATTAGAAGATACTCTTAAAGATGTAGAAGAAATGCGTTCATCAAGAGAGAGACAAGTAGAGCTAGTTGAATCAATTGTTCGACAGCGAGATATGTACAGAGTTCTTTTGATGCAGACAGGAACATTACCGGTAACTTTCTGATTTTTAATTTTTTAAACTATATAAAGTATATTTTTATATTTGGAAATTTTTCATCGCTTTTAGACATTGTCAATTATTCCATTGCAGGATTATCTCTTTTAAGTTTATTTCTTTCTATACTTTTGATTTAAAGCTTCTCTAAAACTGATTAAATATAAAATTATTTAATTTTATTTTCCATTTGAAAAAACATTATTTTATAGAGGTTTACTTGGCATTTGAGTTGTTTCTTGGTTGCAATGTAGTCATTTTTTAACTGTATTGTGTGATTTTATAATTTTGGGTTTTTTTGGAATAGTTTCATATTCCCTAAAGATATTATAAGAATGGCTATCATTGTTTTAAATCTTTTGGCAAAGCATACAATCTTTATTGAAGTAAAATCAAATGGTTTAATTAATACTATTTCACTAGAAATAGTTTTTATGTATGCAGTGATTATATAGTTATCAATATATCCTAGCCTTATTTTTTAAAATGAAAACACCTGTTTTACTTGTTAAAAAATATATTATTTTCAGATTTATCCATCCTCTAGTACTTTATATATTTTTAAATTCTTGGTTTTACATCAATTTATGACAGAATGCATATTAAACATGATATAGCTATTATGTTTCAGACTATGTAACAAAACAATAACCAATATTGAAGATAAATTATATGATATAATAATCATTTGGATAGATGTTATCATAATTTCTAATACAAACTAGCCTTATCCTTCCTTTACAAATCTTTCCCCATTTTCTTTATTCCTAGATTTCAAATTTTTAATATTCATGGAAGGAATGTAAATTATAAAATGGATTCCCAACTTTGAGAATGAATGGTATTTTACATATACGTGTTAGGAAAATTTTGTTCAAGCAAATGGTCCCTTTAGATTTATGTTTTCTTTCAACAAAAGTTGGTCCGCTATTATATTAATTATTGCAATGTAATTCAAGTAATCCAGTTGGAATTTTTAAAATGCAAGCTGGAATACTGTACAGGAAAATGTGAAGGAACATTAATTGAATCCTATCTGTTATCTATTGTTACGATAAATTTAATAAGCTTATAACAATAGCTGCCAAAGGATTCATTTGTCAAGAAATATTGTAAGCAAGTCATTCCAGATTGGAACAAAACTAACACTGTTCTTTATATTCAATATAGGTCTAATAAAGATCTGGAAATTGTAAACAAACTTAAAATTTCTCAATGAAGCTAGAAAAAAAAATTGAAGATAAGTATATAACAACTTTCTGAGATATAATCAACAAGTCTAGTCACTTTTACATAAATTTGATGGATGTACAACCACCTCTTAAAGAACTATCATTATCAATGTGATTTCCAATTGCATATGAATCTTCTAAGAGCCGAGGCATGATTTAGTGCAGGGTTAGAATGACAGATTTGAAAGCTAAAGATTTATGAATTGCACCTCAACTATGTGACTTCCATTGCACTAATGTCATGATCTTCTGAGAACGAAATCATTTGATTATTATTAAATCTAATATTGATAGAATCATAAAGAAGCATGATTAAAGCAAAATATCAAACTTTTCTTTCACAGTGTTTCTCATAGAGAGAAAACTCTCCATACAATAGTGCCACTCAGTTCCAGCCAGAGTAATCAATGGATACAGGAAGATTTGTGCATAAAATCTCTATCTAGTGTCTACTCATTCAATATTTCCAGACTAGTTTCTAATATATGGCTTTCATCAGTGAGGACTCTTGGATTTGAGAGCATTGCGCCTAGATCTTAGGATCTAATGCAACTTTCCAGCAGCCACTTTATACTTTTTCAACTAACTATAAAGCTTGAATCCAAAATGAAAACACAATAATGTTTTCAAGCTAAGCTCATCAGCTTTTATAGTTGGATAAAACATTACATAGTTGATTAATTGAAAGAGTAAAAAAAAATCTAAGAAAAGAAACAAGAAAAGTTATGAAATGTTGTTTAAATTTATTTAAATGCACATTCATTACGTAAATAATATTCATTAAGGCTGTAGCCTCAATCACATGCGTATAAAATGCGATAGTAGGGACCTCTACAGGTCTTAAAACCACAAGCTTACTCTTGGAAGAAAAGAGGGAACCCCAAAGAAGAGGGGAACCCCTTCCTTACTTCAACTTACTTTATATTTAAATAGGTGAAGCTGAAGCGGTTCGATCTGAGAGTGTGAAGCTATTCAATACTTCACTAATTAAGTCCACATTTTTTATTACACATTAATACTCGTGAAATCTTTCGATTTACCGTGAGTCAATGGAAAGATTTTATAATGAGAAATCTATTACGATAATTTAAAGTTGTAATTATAAATTTATTTAAACGCACATTCATTACGTAAATAATATTCATTAAGGCTGTAGCCTCAATCACCTGCGTATAAAATGTGATAGTAGGGACCTTTACAGGTCTTAAAACCACAAGTAAAAGAAGAGGGGAATCTGTAGAGGTCCCTACTATTGCATTTTATAAGCATGTGATTGAGGCTACAGCCTTAATGAATATTATTTACGTAATGAATGTGCGTTTAAATAAATTTATAATTACAACTTTAAATTATCGTAATAGATTTCTCACTGTAAAATCTTTCCATTGACTCGCTGTAAATTGAAAGATTTCACGAGTATTAATGTGTAATAAGAAATGTGGACTTAATTAGTGAAGTATTGAATAGCTTCACACTCTCAGATCGAACCGCTTCAGCTTCACCTATTTAAATAGAAAGTAGGTTGAAATAAGGAAGGGGTTCCCCTCTTTTCTTCCAAGAGTAAGCTTGTGGTTTTAAGACCTGTAGAGGTTCCTACTATTGCATTTTATACGCATGTGATTGAGGCTACAGCCTTAATGAATATTATTTACGAAAGGTTGTTTAAATAAATTACTGCTGAATATTTTATGAAGGAGATAGGAAAATTTGGTTAAAATTACACCAGTAAACAATTACAAGAAAGTTATCTTTCCCATTTTTAAATAACACTTAAAATTTAGATTAGACTTAACATTTCTTTTTGAAAATTTATTTAACCATTTATTTTTAAATTTTGTTTTATTTTTTTAAAAAAATATATTTTAAAATATTGGATGGAATAAACTGAGTATTCTTCTTTCATTGAATTTTTTCGCCCCACCAAAAATTAAGCAAAATATGTTTACTATTAATGAGTCATGGACATCTTTACTATTTTATAACTTTTGTATTCAATCTTTGCTGATATTTTGATGTAATTACTCTATATTTATTGAAAAGTGTTATAGATATATGTTTTAAAATTTGGTAACTATTTTTTTTTAAATGTGTTTAAATCTGATTAACATATTAATGTTGTTAAAATTCTTTAGTTGTTAATCCATTAACCAAAGAACATTAGTAACTTTATTTATTATTTACAAAAAAAAGTATATATTTTTCTAACAAATATTTGAAATATTTTTAAAAACTCAGATTACTTTTTAAATAGGATATTTATTTTATATAGCTCTATGTTGTATAAACTATAATATTAATAATTAACCATTAAGCTAATGCACATGTGCTTTGTGGATTTTAACTATAAATGAATACTCTCACTTTCCAAACACAAGATAAAGTCTTTGTGAAAAGATAGAATGAATCCATCTATCTTTTCGGTCCAAACGTTTATGTATAGGCAAATCTTAAGCATTTGGAAATGAGAGCGTGAAAATATTAGGCGATCACTTTAAATTACTTTTACTATGTCTAAATGAATGACGCTTGCGAAATTTTCTAGAATTTACGATATGTCATTCTTATTTGAAATTAAACATATATAAATAAAATATTTATTTTATATAGCGCTATGTTGTATAAACTGTAAGAAATACATAATTATTTAACTTTTTATTTTTTTAAGATTTCTGCATCTACCTCAACTCCAGCACTACCTGTTGCACAGCCCTCTACAAGTGAAGATATTAAAAGCATCGAAGCTAAAGCTGCCCTTGCTCAATTACAGACTGATTTTGATAGTTATAAAACACAAATAGCAGAGAATGAAAAGTAAGTAGCTAGTATTGCATTTGAACATTTCACTACTTCACATCAACTTAGAAGAAAATTGTTTTAAAATTATATATATATATTTAAATATTACATGTGTATTAATGAAAAAGTACATGGACTTTAATAAATATAATTTTTCTTTGATACTTAGGTTTTTTATTAAAAAAACCATAAAGAATATTTTGTGCTCTGATAAAGTTATAATTAAAACTATTCTTTTTTTTATGGATTTACTGTTAATGGTTTGTGCATTATCTTGTCATGTTATGTTCTGGGATTTAAATCAAGGTAAAGCTAAGAAATTTTCTTAGTAGTTGACAATTTCTCAAGCAAGATTAATATTTTTTGATCTCAAAATTGTTTTAAGTTTGTTTCAACGGATGCATAGTTACCACAATTGTAAGGTTATCACAGCATTTTTTCACTTAAAATTGTAGAAAACAAAAATCTAGTGTTGTGTTAGTATTAGCATTTTCTAGCAAGAGAAAAGATATCTATAATTTAAATAAAATTGAGGGCACTAAAATATATAGTTACGAAATAAAAATTTTAATCTATATACCTATAAGTAGGTTGGTTTGTGTTTAAAACTTTAGGGTTATTTGGAATTTTAAATTATTAGCTTGGTAGTAAAAAAAAAAAAAGGGAGTTCAAAGTGGCTACCTGATGCATAACTGCATTAATTCCAGCTTTGAATTCTAAGTTCAGTTAATACCCATTTTTAGCTTTAAGTTTTCATTGATAAAGCAAAATTCAGATACTGGCTTGTGAATGGGAATTAAATTGCAATTACTATTATCTGGTATGCATATAATTCTTAAGCTCATAGCTATCAAAAGATTTTTTGATGTATACCACATAATTATCTTATTTAGTTTCCTTATTATAAATGAAATATATATATAGAATAATTGCTAATAAATTCCTTTCAACGATAGAAATTCACTTAAAAAAATCAAAAAATATTATTATCAAAAAATAATTAAATGAAGTGTTTTAGATTTTCAAAATCAATCCCAATATCGTTTTCAAAAGAAAGTTTAAATCTATTCTCTTCCCATCAGTCTTCTTTTTAACATAGTGATGCTTTAATTGTCTAAAATGCTACAGCTTTGTCAATATTTGAACCAGTGAGTGGAGATGGATACTAATCATGGATCAACATTATCAAAGTCTTGAATCAGCTCAAGCATATTGAACTCTCCATTTTTAATTGAAAGAAAATGAATGGCTGTTAGATATTAAAATTTTTCTTTTTAAAAATAAATGAAAGTAAAACATAATTATTACTTATCTACTTATAAAAAATTGTTTTAAAAAAAATCCGATATTTTAGACATGAAATTATTGCGACATTTAAAGTTATATGTGTGTATATATATAGATTTATAATATACATTTGGTAAATAATAGATGTTAATAATTATAAAATCTAAATGACTAGTTATCTAAGTTGTTTTTTTCTATAATTTTTAATGGTTTACTAGCATTATGATTTTTTTTATTTGTTTATTTTCTCTCACTTTTTGATAAATCGTAGATCAAGATTTTATAGTTTTTAAGGATTATCTAATACTAGTGGACTATTCCCTGAGAAAGATAGACTGTTATATTTTCAATCTTTAGTTTTCTGAAGCTATTATTTTAATTTTTTTAAATCTTTATAATTAATTATAGTGATTAGCAGCCACATTAAAGTAATTTTTTAAAAAATAACTAATTAAAAATAAACTATCAGTTTTTTTTTTTTTTTTTATACGTGTTTTTAATTGTCATTGAATCTGTTTTACTAAGTTTTTTAATTTCATCTTTAATTTCAAATTTTATTTATTTATTTTATAAATATTGAAGAATGTAATTGTCATATTTAGATAAATTGAAATTTTATTAGAATTAGATGATAACTTTTTTTTCTTCTAATTTTTAGAATTTTAAATGAAAATTTGGAAAAGTTGCGAAATGAAGTGTCAGATTTTCGAGTACAGAATGCTCAGTTATCTTCCCAGGTAATTTTTTTTTTTTTGAAAGTTCACACTGGTGAACAAATATGCATACATTATGCATGTGAATATGCTTAATATTGAAGTTTTTTTTTTTATTCTAGCTTGAATTTTCAAATGAACGATTTAAGACCTTACAATCAAATATAGATGGATATAGAAAGGAAATAACAGCTTTGAGAGAAAAAAATCAGACATATTCAGCCAATGTTATTAAGCATCAGGAAACTATCAATAATCTTACACAGGTAATTAATTATCTAATCTTTTCTCTAAAATAGAAACATAATGTCTATTGATTTATACTCTATGCACATTGATCAGTAAAATGAACATTTGAGATTATGAAAAAGAAGTTATAGTGAATAATGTTTTGAAATGAACAATTTCTAATTCATTTTAATAAATAAAAAAAAGAACTAAAATGAGATTCAAGAAAGAAACTTAAGTTTTGATATAAAATCAGTTTTTCTTTTCTCTTGATCACCCCAGGATTTTCACTATGTTTTGTTAATAAAAAGGAAGATACTACTAGCAACGAACAGTTAGTTAGCTCTATTCTGGTACACTTTGAATGATTCTTTGAATAACTCTGATTGAAATGAAGAAATAGGCATATTTACAACTAGTAGTTACAAAACTATATTATTAGCATAAATAGTCTTTTAATCTTCTAAATATTTTATGTTGGATTTTCATTAAGAAGATAGCAGCATATAAATGCTTCTTGTTACTTACTTTTTGTACATTTTATTTATATATATATATATAGTTTTGTTGTTATAGATTATATTTGCTTTATATTTATTTCAGGAAGTTTTAGCCACACAAGAAAAACTGTCAAAGGCAGAAGTAGCTTCTCAGAATTTGAAATCTGAAAGAGATTTGCTTAAAACTGTTGAAGCTCGTTTATTGCAAGAGAAAGAAGGATTAATAAAAGAGCAAAATACTCAGAGCAGACTTTTGGCTAATCTCGAAGCTATACAGGTTTGATAATTTTAATGTTTTTTACATATATATATATTACGTGTTCATGGATAAATTTATTTTTCATTAATATTCTCAATTTTTTTTTTTTGTTTAAATTGTATTAGTAGTTTTTGTTTAATTTATCCCACTTTTTATATGTCTCTGGCATGTTACTTATCCATGTCCATTCTAATTTCTTCAGTATTTTTTTTTATTTTACCACTCTTTTTCATTTATTTTCTAATTTTTTTTTTTTGTAATTGTTTTCAAAATGTTTTTAATGACATTTTGTAAAATTGAAACCCATATCAAAGACTTTTTAAGATTATAATTTTTTTAGTCACATATCTTCTCTATTAAAAACTTAAGTTATAGTGTTAAATATTATTACTAATTTATTATGTTTATTGTATTATTGTTTTACAATTTGTAAGAATATAGACTTTGATTTTAATGTTCAGCAAGAGCTTGTGTATGAATACTAAAATATATGGATTCAAATATTGTAATTATTTTTTGCATCATTGAAGCTAAATTTTGTGATAGTGAAGCAGCTAGAATCTGTTTACTTTATAACTTTTAAAATATATATTGTTTGAAATCATTGCATTATAAAATCTATAGTAGTTTTAAGTAAAAGATCCCAAATTTATTTGAGTAGATCAGATGAGTATCAGAGTATTGACTGTAACAAAAATGTATGACTGTAATATATGGTCTTTACCACTGATATTGTATAATAATATAAGTACTAAGTTTTTTGTTTACCATTACTGTATTTGTGTGTGTGTGCATGTATGCAGACATAAATATTTTACAATTATTATTGCAAGATAAATTTTATGTAGGTGAATGCTTTAATAATATTTAAGAATTGGTGGACAATCATTGGATACATATTATAATTTTCTTTGTCAAGTCTTTTTGGAGTCAGAGCATCAAATTTATTTTATTTCAACACAGGTACAAATTTATGTATATATTGTAACGAGCACAGACGTTCGTTACATTGTTTTTTTATATATAATTATTAAACAAGTTAAAATAAAAAGTTCGCATTTAAAAACTTTCTTTAAAAATTAAAAATTGAAATTAAAATATCGTCTTAAACTCTTATATATTAAGTCGCACAGATGATAAAAATTATTAAAATAAAATTTTTATTAAAGAAAAAGGTATTTTTAAAACTAAATTTTAAAAAGATTTGGAGATAAAATTATATCTCTAAATCTGTCTTTAAATATATTTTTGATTTGGAAAACAGGGTAATTAATTAGAAATGGAAATGATTGTTAATTAGTTAAATGTAAACCAGCCTTGAGCATTTAAATGTAATAACCTCAGTCAGATAGAAAGAAAACAATAGAAACGGATTAGCCAATGAAAGAAATCCATTTGGGAAATCGGACCTCAGCGAAAGGATCATTACATCCATGACGCAATGTTAATTCAATCCTTTGACAAAAATATAAAAAGGACAAGTTTTGGAAAGCAGTGGTTAGTGACTGGAAATTGATTGATTATTGACGATGTAACAGCTAGGTGTTAGCGCTGGGGGGATTGAAAAAGACGCACAGCTTCAATCCCTTCAGTTCTGCTAAGAAAGAGAAAAAAATGGGCCATCGTTTATACAATGAGGACCAACTACACGAAAAACAAAATCTCCAAAGGATAAATAAATAAATCAACCGGATACTAATCTTCGGACGACGTGGGAATTCACGTTTAAACGGCCAGGAATATAATAGGATGAACTATTTCAATAACCGTAAGAACTTTAAAATTTATGAACAGTAAATTAAAAACTTTCCAGATTTAAATGATTTCAATATTATTCTATCTGACCAACATTATTTTATTAATTAGTTATAATTTTATTTAATGTATTTAATTTGTAAAATCATTTCCATTTATTTATTTATTTATTTAATTTTGTTCTTTAAGTTTTATTATGATTTCTGTTTTCCGTTAAATAAATTATAAAAAAATGTTAAACTTAAGTCGGGCGTGAATGGCTGTATCGATTTGTAAAGATATATTAAGGGAGGGTAATCTTGGGTTGTTCATTTCGTAGTTGAATTGGTTCAATGGATTGGATATATTTATGTAATTAGTAGGTGTAATATGAGATCCGCCACGGGCAGGATTATAGATATACGCCACACACCCTCTGTTTGCCTATGGATGGGTTTGTAAGTCGGCAGAAGACCGCAGCCCATTCCTATGGAGTTTTTAGTTTATTGATCTACTTGCCCACAGATGTCACATTCCTGTGGGTGGAGAGTCAATGTCGTTTTTCTTTCTTCATATTGTTCAGATGTACATTCCTGACAATATAGTTGTGTTGTCGTATCATGCTACATTGAATACATGAATGTATCAGATGGATTGGCGCCAGTTGATTGCGAAATGTGTTGCCTAAGGTTAAATAGGGATAGAATATTTTATTTTCGAATGCAAATCTATATAGTATATTCAGGCTCGATCCTAAATAAAACTATTAAATTTAAGTTGTTTATAGACGCTTGCATGGATTGTTTATCGGTTAACTATGTTTTGCGTTTTCATATTTGATCAAAATATATAGACATTCGACAAATACTGATACCTTACGGTGAGTATCTAAAAGGTATTTATTCGGATGTCTTTTAAGTTATTGGTGACGATGCAAGTATCTTACGATGAATACTGGAGGGTTTCTTATAATTCCCTATGCAATTGTCAGTAATCAATAATTTTGTATTTTGATCGTTTATGTTTACTTTGAGATGTTTTTGACCGTTGAAATCTATGTAACCGATCTATAGCAACATATTAAACAGGTTTATAAGTCCATCTGTGCGAACTTGATTAAAAATGTAAATTTATAATATAATAGTAATGCAATGTAAATTAAAGTAAAATCAAAGTTAAAAATAATGTTAAATGTAAATCACTAAAATAATTTTAAACCTTATATATATGTGCATAAATAAATCTGTTTGTATGATCATTTCTGGCAGTGGCTTACTTTATTCTTTTATATACTAGTAAATGATATTATTAAATCTCTGCTATTCCACTGAGCTAGTGACAATGGGCTAACGATCTAAATATGTAAATAAAGTGGAATCCTAACAGCGCGTATCTGCCTACTCTATAAATTTTTCTAGGTTCAAATGCCTAGATGGCGCCCCGTAGTGCAGTTTCACGTAAACTGCACTACGGGGCGCCATCTAGGCATTTGAACCTAGAAAAATTTATAGAGTAGGCAGATACGCGCTGTTAGGATTCCACTTTATTTACATATTTAGATCGTTAGCCCATTGTCACTAGCTCAGTGGAATAGCAGAGATTTAATAATATCATTTACTAGTATATAAAAGAATAAAGTAAGCCACTGCCAGTAATTATCATACAAACAGATTTATTTATGCACATATATATAAGGTTTAAAATTATTTTAGTGATTTAAACATTTAACATTATTTTTAACTTTGATTTTACTTTAATTTACATTGAGTTACTATTATATTATAAATTTACATTTTTAATCAAGTTCGCACAGATGGGCTTATAAACCTGTTTAATATGTTGCTATAGATCGGTTACATAGATTTCAACGGTCAAAAACATTTCAAAGTAAACATAAACGATCAAAATACAAAATTATTGATTACTGACAATTGCATAGGGAATTATAAGAAACCCTCCAGTATTCATCGTAAGATACTTGCATCGTCACCAATAACTTAAAAGACATCCGAATAAATACCTTTTAGATACTCACCGTAAGGTATCAGTATTTGTCGAATGTCTATATATTTTGATCAAATATGAAAACGCAAACATATTTAACCGATAGCCAATCTATGCAAGCGTCTATAAACAACTTAAATTTAATAGTTTTATAGGATCGAGCCTGAATATACTATATAGATTTGCATTCGAAAATAAAATATTCTATCCCTATTTAACCCTAGGCAACACATTTCGCAATCAACTGGCGCCAATCCATCTGATACATTCATGTATTCAATGTAGCATGATACGACAACACAATTATATTGTCAGGAATGTACATCTGAACAATATGAAGAAAGAAAACGACATTGACTCTCCACCCACAGGAATGTGACATCTGTGGGCAAGTAGATCAATAAACTAAAAACTCCATAGGAATGGGCTGCGGTCTTCTGCCGACTTACAAACCCATCCATAGGCAAACAGAGGGTGTGTGGCGTATATCTATAATCCTGCCCGTGGCGGATCTCATATTACACCTACTAATTACATAAATATATCCAATCCATTGAACCAATTCAACTACGAAATGAACAACCCAAGATTACCCTCCCTTAATATATCTTTACAAATCGATACAGCCATTCACGCCCGACTTAAGTTTAACATTTTTTTATAATTTATTTAACGGAAAACAGAAATCATAATAAAACTTAAAGAACAAAATTAAATAAATAAATAAATAAATGGAAATGATTTTACAAATTAAATACATTAAATAAAATTATAACTAATTAATAAAATAATGTTGGTCAGATAGAATAATATTGAAATCATTTAAATCTGGAAAGTTTTTAATTTACTGTTCATAAATTTTAAAGTTCTTACGGTTATTGAAATAGTTCATCCTATTATATTCCTGGCCGTTAAAACGTGAATTCCCACGTCGTCCGAAGATTAGTATCCGGTTGATTTATTTATTTATCCTTTGGAGATTTTGTTTTTCGTGTAGTTGGTCCTCATTGTATAAACGATGGCCCATTTTTTCTCTTTCTTAGCAGAACTGAAGGGATTGAAGCTGTGCGTCTTGTTCAATCCCCCCAGCGCTAACACCTAGCTGTTACATCGTCAATAATCAATCAATTTCCAGTCACTAACCACTGCTTTCCAAAACTTGTCCTTTTTATATTTTTGTCAAAGGATTGAATTAACATTGCGTCATGGATGTAATGATCCTTTCGCTGAGGTCCGATTTCCCAAATGGATTTCTTTCATTGGCTAATCCGTTTCTATTGTTTTCTTTCTATCTGACTGAAGTTATTTCATTTAAATGCTCAAGGCTGGTTTACATTTAACTAATTAACAATCATTTCCATTTCTAATTAATTACCCTGTTTTCCAAATCAAAAATATATTTAAAGACAGATTTAGAGATATAATTTTATCTCCAAATCTTTTTAAAATTTAGTTTTAAAAATACCTTTTTCTTTAATAAAAATTTTATTTTAATAATTTTTATCATCTGTGCGACTTAATATATAAGAGTTTAAGACGATATTTTAATTTCAATTTTTAATTTTTAAAGAAAGTTTTTAAATGCGAACTTTTTATTTTAACTTGTTTAATAATTATATATAAAAAAACAATGTAACGAACGTCTGTGCTCGTTACAATATGTATAATGTTAACTCTTAAACCATGGTTTGTTTGAATCTATTCTATTCTTTCTTTGGCTCCTTCATTAAAATCAGTGCTTTAAAAATACATATTGTTTATGGATCTCTTATTCTTTGAATTATCAAATTTTATATCTATCTCTGACAAATTATGTTCTAGACGCAATATTTTTTTTACATAAATAGTTTTTATTTTTAATTTGAAACAACAATAATTTACAATATGTGTCTATGTATATATATATATATGTATTCACATGCTCACATATTACAGTTAGTTGGCTCAATATTGAATAATATTCCAGTTATTAAATTTTCATAAATTTTAACCATAAGTAATAAATTAAAATACATACAAAGTAACTTTACTTTGTTTTAAAAACATTTTTACGATTCCATTATTAAATCATTACAAATATTTTCTCCAGCTAGGATTTTACTTAGGAACTTTACAATCAAAATATAAATTCATTTCCACTTTTATTTTTTATCAGATAATGCATTGATTTCTTATTAATTAGCTATAATTACACTAAACTATTTTAAATTGAAGCAAATGTTAATTAAATGAAAGTAAAATCATTAGAAAAAAAAACGATACCTTTATCTAATGTTTAATTAATATAAATCCTAATTTTTAAAAATATATAATTATTCCACTGTTTTGAATTATAAAATATGAATTATACTTTATATGTATTTCAATGAATAATCATTAAAAAAATTTGCATCTATGATTTTAAATAGAGTTCTGAAATATATTTTTATATTTAGCATTTTTTCCCTTTCATTTTTTGAAAAACATTGTTGGAAGTACATGATATATGTGTATTGTTTGATAATATACTGTGTGTAAAGATTGTAACCATTCATCTGAACTCATTAATTTTTATTAACAATTTTTTTATATACAATTTTGATGCAAAGTCCTAGTACATCACATTCTAATTGTGCTTTTTAATAAGGTATTCTTGTAGCAACTCTTGTTTCCTTTTTTTCGTTTGTTTACTTGTTTGTTATAAGATTTTGTTATAGCATTATAGCAAGAAAAACTGAACAAAAAAGCACTAAAAGTAGAGATATAATTTTTAAAATTTTTAAACAATTATTATTATTTTTTAATTCTTATTATTGGTATTTTTATTCTAAATTTTAAAGAAAAGATATATTTTGAAATTAATTATTTATTTTGAATTAGAATAATTTGGAAAGATCAGAATCAGAACTGAAAATAAGATTGGCTAACCAGATTGATTCTTTGGAATGTCAATGTAAAACATTGCAGAGTAAATTAGATCTGGAGAGGGAACAACATGAAGTTATAGTCAAATCTTTTCAGGTTAGTATATTAATCAGATTAAGGAATATGTGTATATTTTATTATTTATTACAAATAGTCATAATGTGTATGTATAACTTGATGTTTAGAATAAATATTAATTATTAAAATGGGCCTATAATAATTTTATTTTACATGTAAAGTTTTTTTTATCTTCTAACTTGTGTAAGCAGAATTATTCTGTGAAACAATAAATTTCATCTTTTGTTATAAATTGGTTATAAATGTATCTATACCACAATTGTCTTAGAATAAAAAGAGAATGGGTATATTTGATAATAATAAAAAGAGAATGGGTATATTTGATGATATTGATAGTTAATGTTGAAATATACATAGTTTATGAAAATTTGATGACAAATTGGTAATGTTTAAAAAATATATAAAAAACTTTAAATTTAGCTTTATAGAAAGTAGTAAATGAATGGACTTTCATTATTTATTATATTTATGTATTGTAATTATAATGGAATGTATTAAAATAGATGAAGCCTTCAGTTTTGATGTATCTAGGAAATCACCAATTAAAACAGATAATGCAAGTTAAACCACTTGATCTAATAATAAACAACAGCATTTGTCTTATTTACATTAAACTTAAAAACAGATATCTAGTTCAAAACCCAAACTGATATATGAATAGTAAATCGGTACAAATATTTTGAGAATTTGAAGTATATTAATTTCACTGCATCCTCACCAGCAACCAAGAACCTCTGCCTAAGAATTTTATATATTAAATGTAAAATTTTTATGGACTTAAAATATAAACATTAAATTATAATAGGAATATTACTGTACATTAAAATAGATAAAACTTTCAGCTATGATGTAACTAGATAACTGCCATTTAAAAGAATGCAAGCCAAACCATATGATTAAATAGTAAACAGTAGCACATCCTACACAATACTGAAACTGATACATGAGAAATAAATCAGGCATAACACCTTTTTGTGATCATTTTTTAAATTTTTTATTAGATCAATGTGTGATTCAGCTTTCACTATGTGTTTTAATTGGTGGAACTACTGTTGGTTACATTATAGCTGAAGGTTTATCTTGTTTAATACACAGAAAAATTCCTGTTATATTTTCATGTTTAGATTTTAAATCCATAAAAATCTTTAATGTATATATATAAAACTCCTTTTAAGAGATGAAGATTCAAAGAATCTGTTATACTTCTAATTCTTACACATAAAAAAGTATGTTCTCCGATTTACTAATTAAATATCAATTTGAGAGTTGAAGCCTGAAACAATCTGTCTTTTATGTTAATGTCAATCAAATAAATGCTATTGTAAATTACTTGATGGTATGATTCATCTTGCACTATGTTTTTAATTGATAGTTCATCTGGTTAAATCATAGCTGGTGATTTTATCTAATTTAATATATAAAAAAATTTCCATTATATTTTCAGTACATACATGTTACATAAGAAATAGGCCTGGTGCAAAATTCAAATAAAAATGTCAGTCACCCTCCCTAACACTATGTGCAAACACTATGTGCTTCCAGCAATGACACTTTTTAATCATGCTGTTTAAAATTCAGAATTTTTATTTATTCACAAATTGTCATTGCTGGAAAAACATAGCATTTGGGATGATAATTAACATTTTATATATAGTTACATATGGATAAAACGGTTTTTAAATAGTCTATTGTAAGATAAAAGTTCCTCATAGAGAAACAATTAAAGAAAAGATATTACCAGTAACATTTTTTATTTTTTAATTAGGTAGCTAAGATAGCTAAATATTCATTTGGTATGACTGTGGACTAACTATGTGGGGGAAAACGTCCTAACTATTCAAGAGCTGAAAAAAATCTCAGGTTCTATTTGGAATGAATTCAAAACCTAAATTCTGGACATGATGAACAGATGTGTTAATCACAATGCTATGATACCCTTGTACAGTATATTTAAATTTATAATATAGCTTATTGGTAAAAAAAAGATTTAATGCAATAAAAATATATTTATGATTAAAAAGAATTTCAATAACTAATAGGAACATTAATGATTATAATTTAAAAAACCTCATTGACCATTAACTTTAAGGAATATTGTTGCAAAAAAATAAATAGTTTTTATGTTTCAGATATATTTGTTTTTTTTTTTTTATTCAAATACTAATAAGTATTTTTATTTATTTTAAGACTTCTCTAAATAAAGAAAAAGAAAACCTGGAAGCTGAAAAGGAACACAACAAATCTTGTAAAATTGAATTAGTTGAAATTAAAACGGAAATTGACAACTACAAGCAACAAGTATGATTTATTTATTCATATTTTAATATTTTATTTTAATAAATTTGCTAATACACATTTTTATCCATTTTTAGATTGCAGCAAGAGATAGTAAAATCAATGAATTAGAAACTAGTTTAGATGAAGCAAAACAAGAAGGTATGGTATTTGTATTTACTAGATGCTTTTAACAGAATTTAAGTAAAGAAAATCATTTTTATGTAGACCGATTTAGTTTTGAATCTATTATTTGGGAAACTTGCAGTTAAAATCATGTTTGTTTATTCAGGCCATTGCCCTGTAAAATATTTAAACATTGGCAGCACTTTTTTTTAAAAAAAAAAAAAAAAAATTAAATAGCAAGCAAAAAAAACAAAACAATTATAGTCATCTCTTTGATTGCACTAGAAATTTTTAACAAACTTTTGGACAATGTACATATCTTTAGTGATTATTTGTGGATCAGCTGCTATTTTTAACAAACATAAATGACTTTCTTCAGGCTTTATATGACATTTTTTAATGATGATTGAATTAATATATAATATTTTGTAACTTCATTTGAAAAAGAAATTTTCACTAATCTAGTAGAAGATGAGGCCTGTTTTCATCATAGATCATTGTGATTTTTTTTTTTATTGTCTTTGGATTTTGTTAATAATCCTCATTAAAGCCATTGTTCAATGTAGACATACTTCAGAAATAATTTTTCCAATTTATTCAATGTTTAACTACTATGCTAATGCAGAAAGTACTATACTGTGGACTCTTGCAATATTTGATTTTAATTAAAGGATTTTTTGAAGATCTTTTCTAGGGATTTCTTAGGAATTCTGCTATTTACCATATCTCAGCAAGTATTGATATCTGTTCTTAGGAGGCAAAACTGAATATTCTAGAGTCTTTTCATTGTTAAACCTAATTGACTTTTCCAATGATTAATCTATGGCTTATACATATTCAGTGGGAATACCATTACAACCTGTTATTCAATTTACTCTATAAATGTTTACGGTTTTTAAAAAATATTTATAGAAGATTAATAATTTTTTAGTTTTTTTTCAATGTTTGGAGGTTTTATTATTTTATTCAAATAATAATGATCTGATGTATTCAATTTCTAAGGATGTTCCAAAATTTCAATAATCGACACACAAATATTCCTATAGTCATTAACAGTAATGTGTGTTTGTTTTTTTATCTAGAAAACCTTTGTCAGAGAAATATTCTTTTTATTAACCAGTGATGAACATAATTTTGCTAATTTGCTGTAACATTGACTGCTGTAAATTTGAATACTTTATTGAATTGTTATTGGCAGTAATGTGTTGTTTTCCCTTTTTTCTTTTGAGAAATTTCTTTTAGAGAAATATTACTTTTTATAACAGTGTTTGTATGTTAGTTTGAGTATTTTATCAAATTATCTTTTCTTCATTAAAATATAAAATTATCTTCTGTTGAAGCATTTTTAAAATGTTTTTGTTATATTTGTGAGGCAATGTTATGAGTTACTGCAATCTACATTTTAAAATGAGTTTATTAATCTATTTTTATTTTTCATTAGTAATGGTTTCTCTTGTTCTATAACAAAGATATCTCAAAATTATATTTTTTTTAATGTTTTTTCTTTCTGTTTCTGCTTAATCTTTGATGTATCAGTTACAGTTTTTTTGAGACTAGATGTTATTTTTATTTTTTTGAAAGATTGAAATTTGATTTCATCCTTACTTGTTTTATTTTTCATTATCTTTGCATTTGTTTTTTGTAGTACCGATTCTTGTTTTGTCTTTATGAATTTGGTTTTTTTTGTAATACTACTGACTTTTCTGACATTCATTTTGATTCTTTGTTTTTTTAATTTTTGATGATTGTTTTTAAATTTTGTCAACAATTATTTTGATTATTAGAATTCTCAAATTGTATTTTTTTAAAAGTACTTTATTCTCTAACTTTTATTAAATCTTGGATGTTCTTTTTTTATTTTACATGCATATTAATTTATCATTAATTTTCCTTTTTTTTTTAGGCTTATTTTATTGTTAAAATTATGTTTTCTCATCTTCTACTATTAAGAGTTTACAATACAACTTAATTAATTTGAAGTGTAAAATGTATCTCGTATTTAAATAGCAAATTTAAAGTTAAACATTATAATTCAAATGCTGCAATAAAGAAATTTGTATAATTCAATATTCTTTTTTTTTATTTTTCTTTCAAAATATTTCTGCATATATTTTATTAAATTTATTGTTTCCATCAGTCTTTTGCCCTGTATATAATTCTGTACTCTCATTTCTTGAAAATTGTACTTACTCTTATATAAAAAATTTTATAAACAATGATTTGAAAATCTTAATTTGTCTGTGTATTTGGTTACAATTTGATCTGTTAATTTTATGTTTCTTTTTAATTTTTGCTAGTGTAAGTTGTTTTTTTAATTTCATGGCTCTTGTTCTGTTTTGAATTGTGATTCTCTTTCATTTACATTATTAATCTTTGAAAATTAAATGGGAAATTTTAGGTGAGAATGAATCTGATTTTTACAATGTTCTATCAAAACATTTATGAAAATCTGAATGTAAGCTCATAATAATAATATTACTAAAATGTAAGAATACTAACGGATACTTTGGTGTGGATAATATAAAAAATGGAATTTTTCAATATTTTGTAAAGTGTACAATGAAAATGCTTTTGTAATCAAAAATGGATATACAAATGCTTTTTAATCTATCTTTATTAGCATTGTAATATTACTTATTATGACTTGTTTTTCAAATGCAACCATGCAAAATTTTTTGTTTTACACCTAATCCATGTAATGAGATAGGCAGTAGGCAAATGCTTCTGGAGAAAATGTTGAAAGTCAGAAAAAATTTAATGATAGTCATTTAATCATTGATAGTTTTTTCATGTTACTGCTGTAAAAAGTCAACAGACCTTTAATTTGTTAGAAAATAGTAATGGATTTGGTTGTATACAGTGATTTATATTCGTTACCAAATGTGCAATTGTTGGAATTAGGGAATAAGAACAATAACCTTAACAATCTGGGAAAATATCAATAGAAATCAAACTAATGACTATATTTATTTTTTATAGATGTACTTCATAATATTGTTGAAACATATGTGTAAAGACATCTTTAATGACAAATGACCTCCAAGTTGCATTTTCTGCTGAACCAGAAGTTATCTTTAATAAAAATGTTAAACAAACAAATTATTGTAATATTTCTTTATAACAATTATCTTTCAATTTTATGAAGTTGATGTTCTTAGATATTTCAAAATTATTTGCAAAAGTCTTTTTTTTTTTTAATGTTGAATTAGTTAAATAAACTATACTAGTTATTTTTATTTATGAATTATATTTAACAAAGTTCAAATGTAAAGTTGAAATTTTAATAATTTGAAAATTGCATGAGCAGTATATCACATACCATTTTATTCATATAAAAAATTAGATGTTTTGCTAAATGTTGATAAATAGGCAACATGTGATACATGTAGACATATTTGAAGTTTCTGGATCAGTTTGTATAGTCATCATAAAGTTTTTTTTTTAATTATTCCTTCACTTTTTCTCTTTTTTTTCTCTGAGTGTGTGAGCCAATGGTAGATATGGCTGAATCAGAAATGGAGGACTATTATATATATATATAATTTTAGGAAATGATGAAATCTTCAAACACCATCTATATTAAATTTAAATTATCATCATTCAATTGCAAAACAAATAGGCTAGGCATGCATGGATAATGCCATTTTCAAGATTCAATATCATTTTTATGGAGATGTTTGTATGGTCTGATTCAGTTGGCTTTTGCAATTGAGCAATGAATGAGCAAGATGTTTAATTAAATTTAATATGACATGTTTCCTAAAAATTGTGTATTAATTGATGCCATTTAATAAACATATGTATTATACACATATTAGAAAGAAAAATCAAATCATACATCACGGGACTTAATTAGCTTGTATTTACAAATGTATAATGCTCTCTTGTGGAATTTATTGAAAAAGCTGGTTTAAAGCTATTAACACACATTATATTATATTATTATACACTTATTAGTACAATGCTATCAATTATATATTTACTGAATCAATATTTTCTCCCATATATATTGAACCGGATGATATCCGATTCAATGGTTTTATTACCAAAAATTAAAAACTTTTAATTTTCGTTAAATTTCTAATGTTAAAAAAATTTTAAATTATTTAAAAAGAGTACGTGTATTAACACACATATTCGTTTATTTTTTTTTTAAAAAAAAAAGTGTCATTTTATTTGTTTTGTTATAAAATTGATTTCTAAAATAGTTCCTTTTACCGCTTGTTTTTACCTTTTTTTTATCAAATTAATTAAAGGCTGGCAACCTTTCAATTGCATTCTTGTTTATTTATCATTTATCTTAACTAAGCTGAGACTTGTTTTTAAATACTTTTGAATTAATTGTAAATAAGATTAACCCTGGGGAGAATCTTTAATTAGGATTAAGACTGAGATAAAGTTGCCCTGTTAAAAAACCACTAATTAAAAATAAAAATAAAATGCTTTCGGAAAGATAATAGCTCTTATAAATAGACCTGGGATTGCGGGCTGATTATTCTCCAGCCATTGTTGTTGATGCTGCTTGTTAGTGTTTCTGCAACTTGTAATACACCAATTTTATTGCTGTGCAGTTATAATTTCTTCAATGCCAAAATTATACGCAAGGAAAAACTGCTTCAGTAGTATTTTCGTCATAACAGACTAGGCCAACTTAAAGACAGGTCCTGGAGCCAAATTGTCCTGCAAAATAATGTCATAAGAACTCAAATTGGAACTGTTCCCCAACCTTGTCTCCTACCTTCTCGTAAAAATGAAAACTTAAACTCTTCGCCGGAGTTCCCCATGGAATGAACTATATATGCCGTGCTGGAAGACATCAGCTAATTGTAAATTTGTACCTCGAGGTAACATGTTTCCTTTATTCTTTCCGGGGCAAAATTTTTTAAGTCTCGGCTTAATCTTAAAAAAACCTATTTTATTATATCATGTGTTTATTAAATTTAAAAAGATTTAGAGCATGTAGATTCCAAGTTTGCTTTCAATTTCGTTTGTTAAAAAGATTTAGAGCATGTAGATTCCAAGTTTGCTTTCAATTTCGTTTGTTAGAGAGTGTATTGCGAGACTATATCTTATATGCTTATCCTGCCTTTTGTCTTATTATTAACTATTTCTAAATCCTTTGGCAGTTTTTTTTTTTGTAATTTTAATTTGCTCACCTGTACTTATATTATTGTCCACTTATTGATTTAAATTACTGTGTTTGCGCTTTTTGCAAACCGCAAAATCTTTTGGTGGGCAGTTTATTGTGTTTATTGTTCTGGTTTTCTGTAGTTAGAGATTTCGTTTCTTTTTTTCTAGATTACGTAAGATCGTTATCATATTTTTTTTTTGTCTTGCATGTGAAATCGACCTCGAATTGCTTTAAATATAGTATATTGAAGGGCTGCACTACCGGTAATATGACGTTCTTGTCTCGATACATTATTCCAGGGCAAGAAATGCTCGCTGGTGCCCTTTCGTCGGTTTCCTACAAGACCGTATATTTTTCATATATCTCTGAATCCGTAAACTAAAATTGTTGTTCTTTTATAAATCACCAGCAGGAAGATAATATTAATCCCCTTTGTAAATTTTAGGCGAACAAATGTTTTCTTCTGCTAAAGCATTTAATATTTTAATAGTTTCATCGCATATACTCTCTCTGATAAAATAACTTACAAAAATCTAGGTCAACGTTTATATTTTGTTAACTAGATTTATTTAACCTTTTATCTTTTTGCTTTAAATCTATACATTAAACTTTATATTACTGTTAATAAAATTTTCAAATTGTTTAAGTTTAATTTGGCTGACGTATGTCTTAGAACTTTTATGTCTCAATTATCTGAACAATATTTAAGATTTCTTGCTTCTCCCTGAATTAGTCGGCACAAATCATCATCCTCATTCACCTTTGATAACAGTAAATAAATTTTCCATGTGACATGATGTAATGTACTGTGGCTTCTCCTTAAACGAAGTCAAGAATCTCTCAGCAATTATACCCAGAAAAACCTGTTAGCCATTTTATTTTCCATTCCTCACGCTAAGTTTTTCCATATTCTGCTCCATCCCATTTCCACAACGTAATCTTTGTCATCTCTATGGCCTTTATATCTAAATCCCCCTTATCTTTTTCCATGTGATAGTGATGTGATGTGATGTACTGTAGCTTCTCCTTAAACGGAGTCAAGAATCTCTCAACAATTATCCCCAGAGAAACCTGTTAGCCACTTTATTTTCCATTCCCCAGTCTAAGTTTTCCCATATTCTGCTCCATCCCATTTCCACAACGTAATCTTTGTCAACTCTATGGCCTTTATATCTAAATCACCCTTATCTTTTTCCAAACCCAGCATAAAAATCAATAATCCACTTTCTGTATAATCACTTTCTTTATATTTATTCTTCCATAACTTCATTATATGTGTTCTTTCTGTTTTCAAGCATTTACATTCAATTAACAGATGCCTAATATTTTCTATTCCTTCCTTACATAATTTACAGACTAAATCACCCATATTTTTCCACTTACATGTATATTCTCTTGTTGCTTAAACAATAAACTACTTTCCTTACTATTATCATATATTAACTCACACCTAATATTCTTTATTTCTATACATATTTAAACTCTTTTTATTCTCCGTACTAGTTCTCCATCTCTCTAACTCCCGAGTTTTTATTAATAAATCTATTCTTTTATCCCACTCCTTACCACTATAACACTCAACAATCCTCCTAACACAATCATCCCATCGTTTGTACAAATATACTGATATAAATTCTTTATCCAAATCTTTTGCATACTGCATTACCTTTCTCACCCATCTTGTTACCTGCCCTTTAATCATAACCGAATTAAATACTATTTTGGCTATTCTTTTATTATCCATAAACTGCAATCTATCAAACATTTTCATTTTACTTTTTTGCATCTCTCATATGAAAACTTTACCATCCCATTTCTCCTTGAATTGCCTCCCTCGCTGTGATCTGGTGGCGCCCTCTGTGATCAAGAATGGATTGAGTGCCCGTACAGTATATATTTCATTTTAATGTTAAACCATTTCAGAATGACTGAGCTTATTTTTCAATTCATAACTTTTTTTTTTTTTACATTATTACTGATAATTTTTTTATCTATTCATCTCACATTTTATCTTTTTCTGGCTATTTCAAAATCTTTTGGAATCCAGTTTAAGATTATGGATGCTCATGTATTGTTATTTTTTTATCCAATCCTGGCCTTTTTCAGCCATTATTTAATTCTGTAATACTATTTTTTCACTCACTCATGGTTCTATAACTATGTTTCCAATTGTCAAATTTATAAGTATACAATAATAGAATCCTTAATAATTAATAATAGAATAAATTTTAAAAAAATTTTTTTTTTATGTAAGATGATTTTTTTTAGTATCGTATTATATCTTCCAAAAGAGGCCTTGGTGTACAGCTGTAATAGTAAGTAGTACACATATATACATGCCCATGGCTTAATTTTCTATCTGAGCTAGATAAAATTGAAAATTTGTCAGGTTCTAATCAGGTTTAGGATTTCCCCTTTTTTTTTCATTGATTGAGATTATAGTCAGCATAGTTAACTATATAATATTGTTTGTAAAATAGATATTTAGTTGTTCTTAGCTAAAGAGTAAAATAAGGATAGAAAGATGCTCAAATAATCATCTATCTAGTGTGAAGCTTTCTTTTAAATTTTTTCTGTGCAGGGCTGGCAAAGAAACCTTTATTCTACAGTGAGCCATTCAAAAGCTTTTTTTGTTTTTTTCTATATCTTATAAATTCAGTTTTTTTTTTATCAGTTTTATTGATTATGTTGCAATCTTATTTAGAACATTTATTGCAAGTTTCATTATTGTCTTCCTTTTTAAAACCATTATAACATTCTTTTTTTTTATAAATGTTTAGCATTAGTCTTAGTTATTTGCCTTCATTTGATAAGTTTTGCAAGTTTCATTACTTTCTTCCTTTTTAAAACCATTATAACATTCCTTTTTTATATATATAAATTTTTAGCATTAATCTTAGTTGTTTGCCTTTATTTGATAAGTTTTTCTGACTTTCTGGAATATTATTTGGAGAAACAATTAAAAAAAATGATTTGATTAATTTTTAATTTGTATTTTTTTATTATTCCCCACCCCATCCATATTTTAATCATTAAATTACTTCACAAAAATTGCCATGAAAAATTTACAGATATGGAATCTTCCCTTTGCCTAATTTAATAACTTCTTAGATTCATCATGTAATATATATTTGTATCATATTTTGATGAATATTTTTTAGAATTTGATTTAATGCTTGATTTATGTCATGATGGAACTACATTTTTATTCATCATAATAATGCTTATAATCAAATGTCTTTTTGTAATTTATAAATATAGTGCAAAATGGTAATTCATTTTTACTAATTCTTTTTACTTGTTTTATTGCTTAAATGTGCCTCTTAATATTCTAATCACTTCTAGATGCAATTTATTTTTAAAGTTGCCTTTATTCACAATTTTATGATGTATCTAATTTTTGATGTCTTTTTAATTTTTTTAAAATATCAATATGACTATTATATTTTTTCAGTCATCTTATGTATAACTTTTTCAATAGTTATTTTATTCTCAATGATATGTAATAATTTATTTATCTCTTAGGAGTTTTTATTCTTTGTAATTTAAATTGCATAATTTATTTCTATCGGGCTTATTTGTTTATTATTTTCTATGTGATTTCATTGTAGAATTCTTAGCATTTCATGACAGCATTTCTGTTCCTGGTGTTATAACTATCTTATTGCTAAAAGATTTTTCTCTTATTACCAAATTTAATGTTTTATGTCTTTAATGTTTTTATTTTGTTATATAGTTTGTTTGTTTTTTCACTTCACAGTTATTTTTTTTTTGTCTTTATATCTTTTTTATACACATTTTATCAAATTTCAAGTATTGCTTTTTTTTTAAATTGATCATTTTTAATTAATTTCATTCATTTTCTTGTTTCTTTTTCCTTGACTCTAGAAAATTTACTATTGAATTGTTGCTTTACTTTTTTCTGTTATCTTTATCTGTTTTTCTTTTGTTTTCATTCATTTTTTTTGCTTCTTTTGCTTTGACTATAAAAAATTTATTATTGAATTATTGGTTTATTTTTTTTTTTGTTATCTTTATCTTTTTTTTTTGCTTTTGTGGAAATCTGAGCCATCATCAAAGACTTTATATTAAAGGACTTTGAAGTTGTAATTTAAATTCATTGTTATATTTTTAAAAATTAATGATATTAATTACTTTTGACTTGTAGACTTGCATTATTACATATTTTATATCTCATTAGTCAATGATTGCATCTATGTTGAATTTATTAAGAACATTACAATCTTGAAATCCACATTCATTGTTACTTTAAATATTCTTTTTTTCACCTCAACTATGCGTTGTTAGCCGAGAGATATCGCAGCCGTCATACAAGCAAGTAGTTGGTTGCAGACGGTTGTGGGTTCGCGTCCCGGCTGATGCTATGACATATGAAAAAAAAAAAACTATGCCACCTATCCTAAGCTTTATTAACTGCCAGATGATAGTGCTTAGTAAATTTCTATTCAGTGCTGTTCTATCCAATATAGACTAGTTTTAAGCTTATGTTTTTCATCAGCAAGAAACTTTGGATTTTGGACAGTGCATCTGAATCCTTTGGATCTAATGCACCTTCCTTTTGGTAGATATCATTTACTTTTCTGTATAACTATTGAGCTATCAGCCCAAACTAAAACATAAATGTTTTCAGTCTTAGTTAATTTGTATGTGTATTTATATAGATATGAAACCGGTTCAGTCTTAGTTTTTTAACAACTTTAGGTACCTCTATCCTGTGGCTAAGATTAGTATAAAATCTATAAAATATCACATCTGTCATATAATTCCAACTTCCTCATTGTTATTTCAGCAGCATATTTTTTTCTTTCAACACGCCATGCCTTCGTACTGTCAGATAATAGAATTTATTAAACACTATCATCTGGCATTTATGAGTTACTAAAAATGAAGTCTTGTTTTTTTACTTCCATTTAAGGTTTTTCCCCCATGGTTAAGATTATAGAAATTGAAAATGAAATTTTGAGGCACTTGAAAATATTACAGACAGAATCATAAAAAAAAATATTAATGGTGAAAATTCTGTGTCTATCACTTAGGTTTGATAGACTTAATAATTTAATTGGAAAAAATTGTTTTACCTTGACATTGGAATAATATTTTCTTTGATATCATGAATGGAATAGACACTTCAAAAACTTTTTAGATTTTGCAATGCCTTAATTTTATTATCATTCACTCATTAATAATTAATTATTATTTTCTTTTTATACTGAAATGTATCTGTTTTAGTGTTCTTTGGAAGATTCAATAATGACTCTTGGTAAATAATATATTTCATAGACAATGAATATAAAATATTTAATTTTGACAATATTAATTGTAATACTGAACATTATCTCTAAAATAAATAAATATACCATTATCATAACAAAGTGGATCATAAAAAAATTATCATTGCTTTCTCTAATCAAAATATTTTGAGCTTATTTTCTCAGTAATTTGACACTAGAGTGTGCTGTATTCATGCTTAAATGTATACAACATTCCATTAAACAAATAGGTTATTTAAAACAATAAATGACCAAAATTATTTAATAATGCAATAGAAAATATATTTAATTTTAAATGAAAACTGTTCTATGATATTTAAAAGTCTGTATAAATATACTATTTTGATATGATTAATTTATGTATTTATACATAGGCTTTTATACATATATTCACATTTTTGTCATTGTCAGAATAACAATAGCAAAAATTATAGAAAGAATATTCAAAACTGATTTTTGAGAAAAAAAAAAAAAAGGATTAAATGTGGAATAAAGGAATGAATTTATCTTGTATTTAAACAATACTGAAAATATTATCCTATCTATAAATATTTATATTTTCCTCATTAGAAATCTTATCACTTTTGTTTAAATGTTACACTATCTATATATTTTCACATATAAGGGCCTTATATTCAGCTTTGAATAGATGTAGGATTTTTTTTTGGTGGTAGTTGACTTTTAATCAATCTAGCTAATTATTCAATTTTTGATTAATAAATAAATATTTAGCTATTCTTAATTAAAAAGATAGAAAAATACCAAAAAACTCACCAAATGGTAGTTGACAAACTTGATGCATAATGCCTTTTTCTCTATTCCTGCATAGGTATTTTTTCTCACAATGGGTCTAATTTTATGTTTTTTTTTTATAAATCTACACACACACACACACACACAGGTTAATAAATAAAATAGTTATTAAATAATTCATTGCAGGGAAAAATTTCCAACAATTTCTTATACAGGAATATTGCAAAAGAAAACATTCATCAGGTTTGTTATTAATCACGTGATAATTAAATATATTGATTATGAGGTGGCTATATGAAAGGAAAAATTCTAAGCCTGATTGATAGGAGCCTTAAAAAAAAGGATCAAATTAAAAAAAACTTTATTTGAAGAAAGTTTAGCGGCCTAATAATTATAATTGCCTTTATTTAAGATTACATTTACATTTAGTCCAGAATAAAAAGAAATGAAATTCTTAATACCTATATTTGTAATTATGTGAAAGTTTATTATATTTATTTCATGTTTTTTCTGCATGTATGGATATCTTATTAGCTTTATGTTCTCTTGGTTTAACAATATAAACATATATTCTAAAAACAAAGTAATGTATAATGAGTGTTTTCCTGAAGGTTTGTGATGGTGGTGTTCTACTTGTATTTTTATATTGGACTATTTCCATCGTCTAATATGAGTATTGAATGTCTTTAGAAAAATTTAACTTTATTTAAATATTCCAAATGCATTCAACTGTTAGTAATAGCATATCAAACAGGTTGCTGGCCTGACATGGACCCTTAAAATTCAATACTTCAAGAATCTAAGGGTCCAGGTTCGAATCCCATGCTAGTACTGTCACTGATCAGGCCAGCGACACCTGAAGAAGGGGGAGAAAAATATCTCTCGAAACATTGTGCATATACTAACCTGTTTGATGTGCTGTTATTAACAGTTGAATGTATTTGGAATATTTAAATAAAGTTAAATTTTTCTAAAGACATTCGATACGCATATTAGATGATGAATTTTTTTCCAACATAAAAATACAACTAATGTATAATGACTTCTTCAGCTTATTTTTAATCTGGGTTGGCAGTGTGATAGTCAGAGAGTTAAGCATGCTTGCCATTCAAAACTATAAGTTGTTTGAATATTTAAGCTGTTAATATGAATAGTTCCAAAGAGACCTACAGAATGGTAGTAATGCAAAATTACATTCTGTACTGAAAAATTTTAATAGTCTTAAAGTTATCTACAAATTTAATTTGCTATTATTCATTGACTATCAGTGCATATGTGAATGTCTCTTAGTAGAATGATGGGAAATTGATTATTATTGTCAATATATATTTTATTATATTAAAAAATACGTTTTATTAATATGTTTACACATATACGTAGATTAAAAATTTATCTTAAAAGTCTTCAATTTTAAAAATAAAATTATTGTTATTATTATTTTAAATATTCTTTTAGATTTGGGAAAGAAAGTTGCAGATAAAGAGTCAGAATTAGAGGAACTTAAATCACAATTAGTTGAATCTTCTCAACAGATTAAAAGTAATCAAGTTTTTAATTTGAATTTAATAATATATACATGACAATTTATATAAAAGGTCAAATTTTTATCTTAAAAAATTTGTCCTTAATGTTGTCTTTTTTGTTATAAAATTTAAAATAATCAGTCTAAAACAAAATTGAAATAAATAACTAAATATGAATAAAAAATGTATTTAATGTCTGCCCAGAGCTTAATTCCTTATTGAAAACTTCCTCATTTATTATCATATGACCAACCTTTTTATAGCAATTTCACTATGTGTATTATTTCCATTATATTACAATAAATATAATTAATAAAGACATATATATAAATAAATAAACTTATTACAGTTTTTATTTTGTGTGTATACATATATTTGCGAAACAATCTACAAAAATAATATTTTAATTATAATTCTAAATTTTCCAATAATCCAACAATGCCCAGTTCCTTTTAATTATACTGGATCTTTAACTAAGTTTATGCATTTGTGTAAATTAGTTGTTTATTTCAATTTAGATTTAGATTGATTATTTCAAATGTATATATTTTTATATATAAATAAAAGGTAGGTATATATATATATTTACAAACTACTTATGTAACATGTAGATGCAATATCTTAAATTATAGTTTCTGCATATTATTAATAGTAAACTGAAAATAAGAATATTAGCTTACTGTTGCAGTTATTATTGAAACAGTAATTTATATTATGCAATATTGAAGTTGTAGCTTTTATTAGATCTCAAACTATTGCATGTGCTTAACTATTATCCCTAATTATTATTAGTAATATGTAAAGAATATCCTGATCATTTTCTTTTATTGCAATAATAATAATCTTTCCAATGAGGTCTTTTATTTTTGTTTGTTTTATTAAAAAAAAAAGTTTTTTTTTGTCAATTTATGCATTTTTTTTTAATAAATAAACTAATCTGTTTGCATGTGTTTATAGAAAGATAAAAAATAATAAATATTATTACAACTTTTCAAAATATCTTATATTTGATTAAAATTAATGAATTCTGTGATTGCATGCTTCTCATTTCAAATTACATAATAAGCAATTTAAACTTAAGCATACACATTGTTTATTAAATATATATATATATTGATATTCTTAATCAATGTCTGTATTTCTTCAAAGTTATATACGTAATTAAATATTAATAAATACAGTAACGTAAATATATATAAAGCACAACTTTAAAAATTTGTATTCACCTAGGAGCGCTTTCGACTAGCTTCGTAGTCTTTGAACAACTAACACTAATTCTTTTTTAAGATATCTTCAAACATGCTTTCAAAGTCTATCCTTCCCACAATTCATTAATTTTAACATTTTCCGCCTGTCTATTTATTAAGCCATACTTATATTTATATATTAACATAGCTTCCTTTATTTTCCTTTTATTATTGTTTCTTTCAATTTGTATTATTTTTACATTATTTGATCATAAAAAACTGTCATTGGAATGTTATTATTTCCATTACAATTTTGCTTAGTTTTTTTGAACTCTTTATAATAACTGCAAGTGTTCTTTAGCTTTTTTCTCCAATGTACATCTTGATTTTCCTATATATCCACTACCATATTAACACCTCCATATATATATGATGCAATTTTGATTTATGAATGAAGTTTTCAAATGAACAAGTGAATTTTATAAGGGAAATATATAAAGATACATGTGAAGTTAATAAAATAATAAATTGTTCAAATGCTAAAACCTCATTCATAAATCAAAATTGCATTATATATAAATGGAGATGTAAATGTGGTAGTGTATATATAGGGGAATCAAGATCTACATTGGAGAAAAGAACTAAGGAACACATGCAGTTATTAAAAAGAGTTCAAAAAACTAATCAAAATTGTAATGGAAATAATAATGTTTCACCGTCAGTTTTTTATGATCATAATAGGTTATGTATATATGGTTTTAATTTTGACTACAATAATGTGAAAGTAATACAAATTGAAAGAAACAATAATAAAAGGAAAATAAAGGAAGGTATGTTAATATATAAATGTAAGCATGACTTAATAAATAGACAGGTGGCAAACATCAAAATTAATGAATTGTGGGAAGGCTAGACTTTGAAAGCATGTTTAAAGATACCTTAAAAAAGAATTAGTAATAGTTGACAAAGAAAAGTTCTTTCCAGAAGTTAAAAACCACACTGCAAATATCATATTATAAATAGAATAATGGATCAGTGTATGCCTTATGTGGATATATTTGTGTTTCATAGATTGGTTTGTTAGTCATTATAAAACTCATGTTTAGTGTATTATTATTTTATTTTTTTCTCATTGAATGTCTATACTCTTTTGTTAGTATTTGATAATGATTTTTTCCATATTATTAAATCATAGTTTATTATTGATAAGCCTAAAACATTGACTATGGCTTCTACAAATGTTGACTATGTTTTTTAAAAAAAATTATGGCTTTTTTTTTTTTAAATACTGTATATGATAACAATAATTTCCTTTTTATTTAATTCCAACATAGTAGTCATTTGAATTGAAGACAAAATAATTGGAAATATTTATTTTGGATGTTAAATCTCTTGTCATCAGTATTATTCTTGCTAGTTCTCTTGATACATGGTGTTCATTCTTTATGCTTTATATTTTTTTTAATTTACTTTTTTATGAATGTATTTAAAGTGGAATAAGCAATAATCTTCTTTTATTGTTTAAATTTTGTATATTACTTTTTTTATTGTGCTAGATTTAGAGCAACAACTAACTAATTCTCGCCATCATGCTGAGCAATACAAATCTATTTCTGATAGTATTGAAGCAAGTCTAAAGGAGCAGAATGAAGTAAGATTAAAATATTTTGATTACTTTATATATTGTATATGTATAATTGTATGAAGTTTTTAGACTTACGTTTAATTTAGATTTGGTAAAATGTATAATATAATTATGCATATATATTGAACAAAACCTGTGCATTTTCATTTTATGTGATTAAAATTGAAATGTTTAATAATATAGCTAAATTAAATTTTTGATAGAATAATGTTTAGAATGAATTCAAATATAGTTAAATATGATATTAGCACACACAAATAAATGAGAGTTAAATTAAACCTGCTAAATTCAATATCTTGTGAAAAGGAATTGATTATCTGTATATTAAAAAGTAAAACTTCTAAATATTGCATTTTGGTAATATCAGAATTCATAATATGCATTTATACATGAATGCACACTATATATGTGCAGATATTTTGAGTGATTTTATTTTTGTTATAAATATAGATGTATATAGTAACTGTTTGTTCATATTCTTTTTTAAACATGTATATCTATTTCACAGAATTAACAAATTCGAATATATTATTAGGATATATTACAAGCAGATTTTAAATAAACTTGTAAATATGCCCATCTTTTGTAATATCAATGCCAGTCTATCCTTTTCCATCTGACTTTCTGTTCATTATATTGTAAATAAATTAAACATTGATACTAGAAAAATCTATAATTTCAAATTAGTAGTCATCTTTGTTTTTTTTATTAATCAAGACAGCTTATTATTTCAGATATAATAATGATTTTAATCATTATGTAAATGATTTTACAATCAATCAAATGTAATGTTAGAAATATAAATTATTTCACAGAACAAACTTGTCAAAGTATATTACTAGGATACATTACAAGTAGTGAAGCGGAATCTGAGATTCAGATTGCGCTTCACAGCCCACTTCAAATCTTCCGCTACCAACCTAAATTCAAACCTTATTCTTGCGTATATATTTCACCCACTAACACATTTTTATCCTTTTGTTTGAATATTATTAACTAACATACTTATTAACGAAGATATATGCACAAATATCTGAATTTAAGCACACAAAATAAAAGTAATAAATATAGTATTTAAAGAGGGAATATGTATGCTTAAGAGATAACGGAAGATTAATTATAACAAGCTATAATATCAATATATTATATTTTCTATATTTTGTTATTTTATAAAAGGTATAATAATTATTTATTAATTGCAGCTCAGATATCTATAGATATTGTAGAGACAAACGTGCTGAGCAAATATTTATTGGAAAAGTTCGTTATATGTAATTTTATAAAACTGTGTTTAAAATTACTTTTGCTATTAAACTCTACTTTTCTTTTAAATCCAATATGGAAGATGCGATTGTAATTAGTCAAAATTAATTAAAGGTGAGAAGCGTAATCTTGTATAATATTTTAACATAACTTTAATTAAAAGTTTCTTTAAAATCAAAATTAGAAACTAAACTTAATTGATTTACTTTTGTTACAAACATTTTTATCAAATTAATTTCAGTTGAATATTTATCTAACAATGGCATCTTCCATCACAATGGGTAAAAGTTTGTATAAAAATTCTTTTGGAGATTAGGTTAAAGAAAATGATTAGCAGTGACCAATCAGAAAAGGATTCCAAAAATACCAAGGCATGGGATAATTATGAATTAATTAGAGAGAGGAACTAAGACTCTCAAGGAGAGCAGTTGCCAAGTAAATTTGCATTCGTTAATTTCAATGTGTCGTGAGTGAATCCACTTCACCTTTCTCGCCATTCGAGATGGCCTTCCCTGAAATCTGTGCCCATGGATCCCGATACTTATAGACTATAATTATATGCCTGTTTGTTAAATACTGAACTTACGACCTGCCTCAATAATTATGCTCGTCAAGCTAGATCTAGTTCTCCGAGGGAAATCTGAAAAACATCAAAAGAATAGCCAAGTTTGTAAAGAGGTAATCATTTCAAATGCTGCTAGACTCTTAAAGTTACCTCGAATAATTTTAAATTTCACCTATCTGTTTCGTTAAACATTTTGTAAGGCCTGTTTTTTATTTGTAAAATTTAATATTAAGTATGAATTAATTTGTAAAATTCTTACCTTTTAGTCAATTGTACCTTGTTCTCTCTATATAACTTAGCTGTAATCTCTCCTACATTAAACCTCTCCTGAATAATTATTAGTTCTTAATTTCATGTCTATGCAGCAATATTTTATTTTCATTATTATATTTTATATTTTCATATACTAAATTATATGTCGATAATTTCCCCCAGAATCGCAAATGCTTATGCTATTTTTTTTTATAAAAGAAAACCTTCCTTACCTCTCAGATGGTAATTAATCTAATATTTCAAAAAAAAAAAATTTGTTATTCTTAGTATAGCGGGTGCCTGCCAGTCTGGGGAAATAAAATCAGAATTTGATAATTATTGTCCAATGTTATTTTAGAAAAACTAAGTAAAAATCTATTTTCGTAGAAATGTGGTTTTTTTGTTAATTAAATAATAGCGCTAACTTCTAAAAACTGTAAATAGATTTATATGAGTTAAATTAATATTACTTTCTTGAAATCATTAACCACTTTCGACTTTATATATATATTTAATAATATGAAAAGTATTTATTTATTAAAGCATTCAAAACCAAAGAGTTGTATTAGTCATACGTTGTGGGAAGTTTATGTGTAATTTAAAGTAATATAAAGGGGGGGGGGGATATTCTAGTTCTATAAGCTATTATATTAGCATTAAATGTAATTCTTCCATATCCACGTGGTAACTGAAATCATACCGGTATGCTGGGTTTTTATCAATAAAGATAGGCGATAATTCTTTATTTCTTAGTTAAGTTTATACATTTATATTAATGCAAGCGTTACATGTATACCGGCCTTTTGTTTATATATATTTATGCTTCGTTCATTTTTACTTCCAATACCAAGGACAAGGTTTGGCAAACCCCTTTGGACTTCTTCAGCGCTAGATATTATTGCATAGGGTTCGCTCTGGCAAAAGTCCAGCCTATGGCAATTCAATAAAGCGCATTCTTCGTTGTTTATGACCCGACCCTGCCAACGTTTGCAGAGAGTCGCCTTCTTTAACTGTGAATTGAAGCACCTTCTTGGATCTCAGAATAGATCTCTCCATTGCCATCATACACGTACCGCTCTCCCATATTTCATTCTCGTTAAAGCCTATCAATGCTCCTAAACCGTACTGTTATGATTATGCTAAATGGATTGCCATTTTTTATATTTCATTCACACTTTCAGATACAATATTTCTGCCATAATTATTATTTCTTAAATTAGCTTCCCACATATGCTCTTATTTCGCAAACGCGAATGCTATTTTATTACTTAAACATAATTACTGTTTGCCATCAAATTCAATAAACTTATGTGTTGGTTCAAGTGCTGTTGTTTTATTAATGGTGGATTCAAAGAACCTTAAGTAACTGTAGTCTAGCACTATTATTAAAAATCTTAGGTATCCCATACAATCTGCAAATTATTGACATAAATAGCCTCATTAGAACAAAGCCATAAATTATGTGTAATTGCTGATTAAATACGTTCGTTTTATAGCATTGTAAGAGAGGTTAATGTCATCTAAGGGAGATAAATTCCATTTTATTTACATTTTAACACAAATAATGTTTGCAATCAATTATATATATATATCTCAAGTTAACTTAATAAATCTTATACATATTACTAAATATCTAAGTCATTGTTTCATTTATTGAATAGAAATAATTTTGATGTCATATAAAAGGTTTCATTTACTAGATGATCGAAAATCGCTAACAATAATATTCTATGCATGAATAAAGTTCAAATAAGAGTCTTTTTGTGTCACGACTTTGTGATGCCGGCGGGCAGAAATAAATTAGATCAGTATCATTGGAATTGTTGCTCATAAGTTGGTAGATCTGGAAAATAGGCAAATAGGGCAGAGTTCATGAGTGTTCCTGACTTATGTATCTTGCGCATGATTGGACTCGAGGTACTTTTGCCTAGATGCTACATCTTGTTATATGAACAGACAAAACTGACCGGTACAGGTTTTTTTTTTCCCCCGGGTATGGTGCCCAACGTAGGGCTATTAATTACTTTTACATCCTGCAGAACCCTTAATAATAGATTTCAGTATTGATATAATGTTTTTTTTCTAAAAAAATAAAAATATGTGTAAATTTTTTTTTCTTGGTTTGTACACCCAGTTCAGATGTTTGTTTTTTTAAATATTATACACACTAGGTACAAGTCATTACTAATATGTATATAATTTTCCCAATAATGTCAATCATATATGTATTTTTTTTCCATAAACAATATTCAGTATATATGTGATATTTTGTTCTTCTTCCATAAATAATGTTTTAAATATATATGTACACTTTCTTGGGGTGGTGAAAGAAAAGTAGTGGCAGCTTTTAAATACTTTCACACCAATAGTATGTAAAAAAAGATATGTGCTTCAAATAGTAATGACATCTTTAATTATTTTATTATATTATGCATCTGAACTGCTGTACAGCTGTCATAAAAAAAATATATATTTATAAAAATGTACAATTGATTAAAAGCTGATCATCTAGTAAAATAGTGTTGTAACAATCTACTCCTCTTGACTGGCACCCGGTAGTAATACCATTATAAATTTTGTCATTAGGTGGTAGATTGAATATACTGAAAAAAATATTAGAAACAATGATTTCAAAGGTTAACGAGTTATATAGAGAGCATTATTTAATAAATCACACAATATGTGCTCAAATATGTAATGCAAGTTTTGATATATTTTAATATGAAGTAATACAATTTTAAGTATGTTTCAGGTGCAAAGGAACAACCAAACCTAAAGACCCAGCAAAAAGGACTGAAGAATGAACAAGAGTAGGTTAGGTAATAATATGATATTTGAACAGATATATATATATTTTGTAAATGTTGGAACTAGAAGTTAATAATGCAAAAGGCAGGCATGGTAGAACACTAAATATAATGAATCAGGTATAGATTGGGTACAGGTATGGGGGATCAGAATAAGGGGGAGACTGTTGAGAATGGGGGAGAGGTGTATCACGCCATAAATAAATAAAAACAAACAGGAAACCATAAGTGAGCATTTTTGTGTGTTAATAATAATAAATAAAAATATATAAATAAAATACACATATATCTGTATATATTTGAATCTTAGCAGAATGGAGGTTGAAACCATGGAATCTGTGCAGAAACAGAAACTAAAGCTAGAAAACTATGTTCACAAACATGGAAAAAAAATTCGAAGCTAAGAATAATGAGATGAAGGAGTGGATGTCATCACTGTGTAGTGAAATGAACAATAATATATTAAAACAAATAGATGAGATGCGAGCAGACTGTAGGAAAGGCTATGAAAAAGTTCATACTGAATTTGAAGGGCCCTTGGAGGATCATAAACAAGAAACTAAAACTATAGTATCCAAAATGACTGGAGAATTAATGATGACACAAAGTGTGATAGACAAGCAACTGCAGTGTCATGAAAAACAAGAAAGGATCATTGTAAATGTACAAGAAATGCAGACAGAATTTCAAGACCAGCTAGGGGAACTTAGAGATGAAGTTGATCAACTAAAAAACAGCGCAGTGAAAACTTTAGAATTCAAACCTGATGAAATAAAACAAACCATGATTAAAGGAACAAGAGAGAAAGATGTGGTTAACGTCATACCAGATGAAGCACAATCAATACAGGAACAATTTGATGGGAAATCAAATGTTATTATGCCCATAGGACAGATCTCGAACGCGCAAGCATTCATTGTGAGGTTCATCCAAGTGAAATCATTTAAAAAGGATGCTGAAGAAAATCCAAAAGCACATATTGAGTGTCTTCAAGAATTGTTGCAATTCCAACAGATCTCAGCAGTGGATCATATAGTCTTAGCGATTCACTATTTAAATGGGTATGCAAAATCATGGTGGGAAAGACATGAAAACAAGCCACCAGATTTTGAACAGTATGTGACAGCTCTGTTAAGGACATTCAATGCAAGGTACGTAAAGCCAGTTGAACCACCTGATCGTGGGAAATATTAAAACTAAGATAATAAATCACAGACGGATAGATAAGGAATTCGAACCACACTCTTAAAGAAAAATATGAATATAGTTTACTGTAATAGTTTTGCACTCAGTGATAGATAGGTCAAAAAAATTTTTTAGCATATAGCAGCAAAGAGAAAAAATGGGGCTAACCTTAGTTTGATAAATTTTTTTTTATATATAAATAAATCACGTACTCCTTTCAAACCAGGTTGTTCTTTTGTCACCGAAACACCAAGTAAGATATTCTTTTTACATTTTTGGTTTATCAATTGTAAGTCCGGGAAAATGAAGCGGAATCTGAGATTCAGATTGCGCTTCACAGCCCACTTCAAATCTTCCGCTACCAACCTAAATTCAAACCTTATTCTTGCGTATATATTCCACCCACTAACACATTTTTATCCTTTTGTTTGAATATTATTAACTAACATACTTATTAACGAAGATATATGCACAAATATCTGAATTTAAACACACAAAATAAAAGTAATAAATATAGTATTTAAAGAGGGAATATGTATGCACAAGAGATAACGGAAGATTAATTATAACAAGCTATAATATCAATATATTATATTTTCTATATTTTGTTATTTTATAAAAGGTATAATAATTATTTATTAATTGCAGCTCAGATATCTATAGATATTGTAGAGACAAACGTGCTGAGCAAATATTTATTGGAAAAGTTTGTTTTATGTAATTTTATAAAACTGTGTTTTAAAATTATTTTTGCTATTAAACTCTACTTTTCTTTTAAATCCAATATGGAAGATGCGATTGTAATTAGTCAAAATTAATTAAAGGTGAGAAGCGTAATCTTGTATAATATTTTAACATAACTTTAATTAAAAGTTTCTTTAAAATCTAAAGTAGAAACTAAACTTAATTGATTTACTTTTGTTACAAACATTTTTATCAAATTAATTTCAGTTGAATATTTATCTAACAATGGCATCTTCCATCACAATGGGTAAAAGTTTGTATAAAAATTCTTTTGGAGATTAGGTTAAAGAAAATGATTAGCAATGACCAATCAGAAAAGGATTCCAAAAATACCAAGGCATGGAATAATTACGAATTAATTAGACAGAGGAACTAAGACTGTCAAGGAGAGCAGTTGCCAAGTAAATTTGCATTCGTTAATTTCAATGTGTCGTGAGTGAATCCACTTCACCTTTCTCGCCATTCGAGATGGCCTTCCCTGAAATCTGTGCCCATCGATCCCGATACTCATAGACTATAATTATATGCCTGTTTGTTAAATACTGAACTTACTACCTGCCTCAATAATTATGCTCGTCAAGCTAGATCTAGTTCTCCGAGGGAAATCTGAAAAACATCAAAAGAATAGCCAAGTTTGTAAAGAGGTAATCATTTCAAATGCTGCTAGACTCTTAAAGTTACCGTGAATAATTTTAAATTTCACCTATCTGTTTCGTTAAACATTTTGTAAAGCCTGTTTTTTATTTGTAAAATTTAATATTAAGTATGAATTAATTTGTAAAATTCTTACCTTTTAGTCAATTGTACCTTGTTCTCTCTATATAACTTAGCTGTAATCTTTCCTACATTAAACCTCTCCTGAATAATTATTAGTTCTTAATTTCACGTCTATGCGGCAATATTTTATTTTCATTATTATATTTTATATTTTCATATACTAAATTATATGTCGATAATTTTCCCCAGAATCGCAAATGCTTACGCTATTTTTTTTTTATATAAAAGAAAAACCTTCCTTACCTTTCAGATGGTGATTAATCTAATATTTTAAAAAAAATAAATTTGTTATTCTTAGTATAGCGGATGCCTGCCAGTCTGGGGAAATAAAATCAGAATTTGATAATTATTGTCCAGTGTTATTTTAGAAAAACTAAGTAAAAATCTATTTTCGTAGAAATGTGGTTTTTTTGTTAATTAAATAATAGCGCTAACTTCTAAAAACTGTAAATAGATTTATATGAGTTAAATTAATATTACTTTCTTGAAATCATTAACCACTTTCGACTTTATATATATATTTCATAATATGAAAAGTATTTATTTATTAAAGCATTCAAAACCAAAGAGTTGTATTAGTCATACGTTGTGGGAAGTTTATGTGTAATTTAAAGTAATATAAAGGGGGGGGGGATATTCTAGTTCTATAAGCTATTAGATTAGCATTAAATGTAATTCTTCCATATCCACGTGGTAACTTAAATCATACCGGTACGCTGGGTTTTTATCAATAAAGATAGGCGATAATTCTTTATTTCTTAGTTAAGTTTATACATTTATATTAATGCAAGCGTTACGTGTATACCGGCCTTTCGTTTTATATATATTTATGCTTCGTTCATTTTTACTTCCAATACCAAGGACAAGGTTTGGCAAACCCCTTCGGACTTCTTCAGCGCTAGATATTATTGCATAGGGTTCGCTCTGGCAAAAGTCCAGCCTATGGCAATTCAATAAAGCGCGTTCTTCGTTGTTTATGACCCGACCCTGCCAACTTTTGCAGAGAGTCACCTTCTTTAACTGTGAATTGAAGCACCTTCTTGGATCTCAGAATAGATCTCTCCATTGCCATCATATACGTACCACTCTCCCATATTTCATTCTCGTTAAAGCCTATCAATGCTCCTAAACCATACTGTTATGATTATGCTAAATGGATTGCCATTTTTTATATTTCATTCACACTTTCAGATACAATATTTCTGCCATAATTATTATTTCTTGAATTAGCTTCCCACATATGCTCTTATTTCGCAAATGCGAATGCTATTTTATTACTTAAACATAATTACTGTTTGCCATCAAATTCAATAAACTTAGGTGTTGGTTCAAGTGCTGTTGTTTTATTAATGGTGGATTCAAAGAACCTTAAGTAACTGTAGTCTAGCGCTATTATTAAAAATCTTAGGTATCCCATACAATCTGCAAATTATTGACATATAAATAGCCGCATTAGAACAAAGCCATAAATTATGTGTAATTGCTGATTAAATACATTCGTTTTATAGCATTGTAAGAGAGGTTAATGTCATCTAAGGGAGATAAATACCCATTTTATTTACATTTTAACACAAATAATGTTTGCAATCAATTATATATATATTTCAAGTTAACTTAATAAATCTTATACATATTACTAAATATCTAAGTCATTGTTTCATTTATTGAATAGAAATAATTTTGATGTCATATAAAAGGTTTCATTTACTAGATGATCGAAAATCGCTAACAATAATATTCTATGCATGAATAAAGTTCAAATAAGAGTCTTTTTGTGTCACGACTTTGTGATGCCGGTGGGCAGAAATAAATTAGATCAGTATCATTGGAATTGTTGCTCATAAGTTGGTAGATCTGGAAAATAGGCAAATAGGGCAGAGTTCATGAGTGTTCCTGACTTATGTATCTTGTGCATGATTGGACTCGAGGTACTTTTGCCTAGATGCTAGATCTTGTTATATGAACAGACAAAACCGACTGGTACAGTAGATTTCAAAGTATCATTTTTTAAAAATAAACTTGTAAATATGCTCACCTTTTTGTAATATCATGTCAATCTAATTTGATAGATAAAAGATCCTTTTCCATCTGACCTTCAGTTTGTTACATTATAAATAAATTATGCATTGATTTATTATATATAATTAGCACAAACACATACATATATGTCAAAAGTCCTATACATATATAAGTAATCTATATATGTATACAAATTACATACTATTCTATGCATATATATATATATTATAGCTATATACATGCAAAGTGTATCAGTGAAAACAATGTTTGAATTAGAAACTTGAAATTGTAATTGAAATTAACAATAAAAATTTGAAAACAGTAATAATAAATGACATTGCATTACTTGTATAATTGTTACAGTAAAGTTACAGAAAATATTCATTCATACAAATTATAAAATATGCCTTTTGATTTATTTTCAATTTGAATTTGAAATTTTTATTTCTACTCTTTTTTTTTTTTATCTTGATTTTAGATTGAATTTGAAATTGATTATCCAATATTAAGTATATTTCCAGATGTTTATTTAATAGTTGCCAAAAGCTAACATTAATGTGACGTCATATTTCTCTCTTTTAATATTAAGATGGAACTAAAGAAACAAACAAATTTAAAAAATGGCTATCAAATATGGATGATAGAAATATATTAACAAACTATTTTGTTTTCACTAAATGTTAAAAATAAATTATTCAATATATTTATTATGCTAAAAAATACAAGAAAAAAAACTCAGTTTGTTTTTATATATATATGTAAAATAAAATTACTACAATATATTTTATCAACATATTGAAATAAAATGAAAGACATATATGCCATACTTTCTACAATTGCAAGCAAAGCTTTTTTATTCTAAAATAGTATGAAAACTGAACTCTACTGTCTGATGGCGCTGTTTTTCATAAAATGCACATCAATATACCGATTTAGCGGCCTTAATTTACGGCTGACACTACAAGAGGTATTTTTTAAGTCATAATAGGCCGCCTGAGGGCAATGTATTCTATGATTACATACGAAATACTATGCCCATTGCATTGTGACAGTATTCGTCAAGTGAGCGCTCTTGAACTCTCGCTACGGCCTGATTTGATGGTGGCTTTATTTGAAAGAGACGAAACTCTGCAAAAATTCATCGGCGGAAATTTTTTAGAAAGCATAATGGAATTAGTATTCTATATTAAGAATTGTCATGTCATCACACATGCTTCCCTATGCTTTTGAACTGCATACAACTTGAAAAGGTTCTTATTTTCAGCAGAGTTTTTTCCGATTTTGCGCGCAAATCCATGTGAGAACTGTCAAATGTCGTCTGCAAGTTGTCTGAATTGGTCGAAGCTGAGTGAATTACCGGCCGGCCACACAGGTGGACGCACAATATTGTGTTTCCCCAGAAAGAGAAACTCCTGCAAGCGTACTTATGTAGGTCTGCATAAGGGAAGGTGTTGGTTTGAAGGCTCCAAAATCCCACTACTTACAGCTTTGAGGCTTCCCTGTTATTTTATTTGCGTGTTACTTTTGGCTGTTGTTTTTTATGCCCCCGTAAATGGTAGTATTTTTTTTTTTTTTACTTGTTTTGCTTCACAACTTGTCCAAAGTTTCGTTTCTTTTTAATTCAATAAATTATTTTATTGGGGAAACTTATTGTTGATTTTGTTGTTCACATGATTATAAACTAGGTAGGTAATATTTGATAAGTTTCATTAACAGTTAAAGTAGGTAATATTTTATTATACAAAAAAAAAAAAAAGAAGTGTTTAAGAATTTATTCAAAAGGCCCCACCAGAAAAAATAAAATAATAATAATAATAAAGAACTGTGCAGTAACATAATAAAATGTTCAAAAAGAAAATCCAAAAAGAAGTCGATAATTAAAAATCTAAACAAACCTTCCCCGCACCCCACCTCCCCTGGCTTTAAAAAAAAGTGTTCTTTAAAAATGAACTGTTTATGTCTTTTTTAAAAATTAAAGGCCCAAAAAATTAAGGAAGACCTTTTCACTATCATATAAAGCTTTCTGTAGCGTAAAGATTTGAAACAAAAAAAAAAAAAGATGACAACTGAAAATTAAAACAACCTTTCTCCCCTCCACTCTCTAAAAAACCAAGTGTTGGTTTATTCAAAAGTACCGAATTGTTGAAGTCTTTCAGCAAATCAAAACATCAACTAAAAAAAAAAAGAAGATAAGTTAAAAGCAAACAACCAACCCCCCCCCTCACCATCTAATAACAACAAAGTGTTTGTCACCATATTTTTGTGTAAACAAACAGACGGAGCATTAATTGATAGTTTAAAAGCAAACCAACACCCCTACACCATCTAAAAACAAAGTGTTTGTTTCTTAAAAAAAACGAACCAAAAAAAAAAAAAACCTGTCTGAAAAAAAAATTTGGTTTACCGTAAGTAATATTATGTAAAGAAACCTACAGACAGTTAGTCGTTAATTTACAAACAAACCAACACCCCTAGACCATCTAAAAACAAAGTATTTGTTTATTAAAAAAAAAAAAAAAAACCCGGGTGGAATTAAAAAAAAAACTTTGGTGGTTTACCGTCGTTGACAAAAAAAAATTAAAAACCGATTGAAAAAAAAAAAAAAACTTTTACCTAATATTATGTAGTAAAAAAAAACTTTGGTGGTTTACCGTTGCCGACAAAAAAATAATAAAAAACGGTTGAAAAAAAAAAAAATCTTTTACTGTAATATTATGTAAACAAACAGACGGCCAGTGGATCGGTATATTGATGTGAATTGGGCGAAAAAGTGGGGTTCAATATTCATACTATTACCTAATTTTTTTATTTTTCTCTACTGTTATATTTTTTAATTTCAAAATACTATCAGTCTTAACTGAGAAAAATTTCCCTGAAATTGAAACTCCTAATCAGAAGTCTTAATAACTCTTGACACAATTAAAATTCTGCACCATTTGATACAGAAAATTAAAAAACACTTTAAAAAAAAAATAGTGTCAATTCTTAAACACGTGGTACAAATGTTAGTGATTATTTTTAAAAAGCTTGTATAAATCACAGGATGGGGAAACACAAAATTGTTTAGGAAGTAATATTGTCAATATTAAAGCAAGAAACCACTTGTAATATTAAATTGTAATATATTAATCATGAAAATAGTAATATTATATTAATAGCAGTAAGCTAATTAGCACATATATATATATATTTAATGCTAATGTCATGACATTGTGGAAACAATAAGTTTCAGTGCTAATTGTTTAGTATTATTCCATGCTCAGTTTAGAATATCTTTTTATGTTATCTGATGCTTAATTTTTTTTGTATTAATTTTCCTGTAGATTTATTTCATTATCTTTTATATCTTTCATCCATTCTTTCCTGAAACTTATCTTTTTCTATTCGCAGTGTTTGTTTTTGAGATTTAGTATTTAAAATATGAGATAACTTCTCTTTTTTAGCCAGACAATTTTCAATTTTTGAAGCAATTAATCTTCCCTTCAAATTTTGTTCAGCCAGTAGATAATTTGGGCAATATTATACTAATACTAACTCCGCAATTTTGATTTTTAATTTATTTAAAAAGAAATTATTTTTTTTTAATGATGTTGTAATAATTACAAAATTTTCTACTTTTAAATTTTTGATAGTAAAAAAAAAGTATTAAGAGTAAATATAGAAACAATGTAGCTGCTATTAAATTTCAATTTGGGAATCGTTTTTAGTAGAGACAAAATCTTAATTCTCTATTGCAGTATATCAAGGTAACCTTTTCTTTATAATTTGTTTTTTCTATTCTATATAAGTTTTATAATAAATAGAAGAACTATATTTTTGATAATTTGCCAAACATCAGATAGAGAATGACATTTAAATAAGAACCAAATGGTAATTTAAATTTTTTCTTCTCTTATTTTTATTTTAAAATTTGATACATTTTTTAATATAAGGTTGCATCTAGAATTTTAAAATCCAGTCACTAATTGCCCTGAAACATCAAACTATTTTAAATACTGTGTTAGAAACAAAAACCGTTGACTACCACTGATTTTTTTCTGCATGAGTTATCTTTTAACTATTCTTAAATATTGGAAAACCTAAAAAAAAATCTTTGATTTCTTTAGCTCATGACATTATTCCTGGCAACATATACAGCAATAATTCATTTTATTTACTCAGAACCACATCTTAGCTTGAATAATCAATCAATCATAGTTGATACTGTTTACATCCAATTCCCCAGAGTTTTTTTTTTTTTTTTGCCTATTTGTCTTTTTCAATGAGAATCTTTGAACTTGCTACCCACACTTCAAAAAGGTCTTTTTATTTTTTTTTTATAATCTGAGATGCAAAAATTTATTTGCATAAATGTGTATTAAATATATAAGCTTACAATAGATGGCTCTGGAATATAAAATATACAGTGAATTATTACTCCTAATGCAAATACCAAAAGTGAATAGTGTAAGACTTTATTTTGGGTATATATACTGTATCTAAGAATTTTAGTATACTAAAATTTTTAAGAGGTGAGAATAATAGGTAAGACAAATCAAGTTGAAGACATTACCATTTTATCCTCAAATTATCATTATAGTTATTTATCTGACTAACGAATATGATTGATTATACAATCTCATAAATTAAGTCATTTTCTAAAATAGAGTTCATAGATGATGAAATAATAAAATTAGTTTACCAAATCTCCTTTATATTAAATATTAAAATGTGATATATAAATTCATAATTGCACTCAATACTATGGAATTGTTGAATATTGTAATCATATTTCAATCATATAAATGAAATTTTTTTTTATATTTGATTTATAATATAATTAATATATATATACCTTTCAATACCTTCACAAAGAAATAAAACCTTTTTTTTTAAATTTGTTTTTTATTTGAACTAAAAAATTGCAATATCATCTTCCACCTCCTGTTTCTACCACTTTATAGATATAAATAAAATATAAAAATAAGTTAGTGTGTTTTCAAAATGAAAAAAAAAAAAAAAGATGAAATACTTTAATATGTATTTATTTTGATGTTAAATTTGTAAATTTTAATAATCTTTTATGTATATAAGATATAAATATATAATACAGTCAGTATGCATAGTATAAAAATTTAATGTGTATTTTGCATTATAAGTCTAATGTGTAAGTGATTTTTATTTAGTTCAAAGAAGAAAAAAACGATTTTTTTGTGTAAATTGAACCTTCTAATATCTTTGTGTCAGAATGTGGCATATATATTTATCCAAATACATACATATCATTAAATAATAAACATTACATAATATTCTGACACTATGATTTATAACTTAGATTTCAGTATTTATGGCCAAATATACATATAATATTATCTAGCTTTTTATAGCTCTTAAATTGTTATTATTATTTATTTATTTTATTATGAAAATAAAATGATTCAGATGAGTTCTCTGATATTGAATGGGAAATCTTATACCCAAATTATGCATTTCTAAGATGTTGATAATTTTAATGAAGAATTTATTAGAACCCTAATTCATTTTAATAGATAGAAAAGTGTTTTATGCATTGAGCAAATTAAAAATGAAAAAAAGCCTTTATGAATTTAAACAATATTGTTTTTACTTTGAAATTTGGATTTTAAGAATCTAAGAAGCTAGCATTTTTAGCATATCAGGTAACGGATATATTTGAAGTCAATCCTGGTGCTCATTTGGAAATAAGTAAGTATATAAATTGCAAGTTTACATATGGTTTGAAATATTTATTAGGCTATTCAGATAATTCAAATTCATAATAATAAATATCATTGCTTTCTTCTGTTTTATATTACCTTTATTTGCATGAAGCGTTAAGAAATGGAGCATATAAAGTGCCAAAATTGGGTGGTTTTTCCATTTTCTGCTTATATCATTTCCATCATTGATATAGTTTGAAGAATCATTACCATATTTGCTATTGGAAAGATTGAACTTTGCTCTTTATAGTATAAGAGATCACCAATTAACTTGGATATATCAGTTCTGTAGCATTTGAGTAATGGTCAGAAGATTTTGTAGTCTCAAAGCAACTTTTAAAATTATTAAAATAGCTTACTAATTTGTCCTTTATTTAGTTTTATTTAACTATTAATGAAGTGGTAATAAATAAAATACAGACCAAAATTTATGATATATAACTCTCTGCAAAGTTTATGTATGAACAAAATCAAAATTGTTATTGTAATAGTTCAAGGAATTTTAAACTTCTATAACTTTTGCTACTTATATATAACAAAACATTGAACTAAATTAACAAAGCATCAAATAAAATTTTTGGATTAATATAGATTTATTTATTCCTTAGGCTGGTTATCAGTATTTATTTACTCAATGATTTTAATCTTATGGATCCCGAATTGTAAAGGTTAAAATGGATATAAAAATATTTTTATTTAACAATATGGATTAATAATTGAAGGATAGATTAATTATTCCATTAGTCATTTGCTTATAGTGGTTGGAAAACTTTTTGAATAAAGCGTATTTATTAGATATTAAGATTAACAAATAGCCAAATTAGATAATCGGTCAAGTTACTACTCACAAAAATACTTCAAAAATTAAGATACTTCTAATAAAGAATACTTCATTGTTTGATTATTTATCAATAAAAAATTAGAACTAATAAAAAAATAATAATTGAATAACTTTATTGTTCAGAAGTTCATAAAGAAGTTTGAGTACTAAGACTGCCAGAATTGAAAATGATATGAGGACTTCAGAATCTGAGAACTAATATTGTATATCATGCTGGACTTGTAATGGATTTATTAAAGTGTATGATGTAACTTTAAATATTGAGGTTCAATAGTAAATTGAATTAAGCAAATAGCAAGCTATCACTGATGATATTGTGTTATTGTTTAATTATAATACATAGTTGTCTGGACATTTTAATTTTTTTCTTATATACTATTATTATATATTTTTTATTTTAAATATGTTTTAAATTTCAAGGCTCCATGATTGTTATATTGTCAATATTTCAAAATAATTATTGTTAGGGTTATATTAAGTAGTAAAAACTTCATAACAGGAGAAATGGCTGCAATGATTTTATGCATTGGGCTTGGGAATAATTAAGAGTATAAACTGTGAGTTATTATAGAAATGATATATAAGGATAGTTACAGTAAAAGCATTAACTGAGTCATGATTATTAGATTTACTTAGAAGAGATACCTATTAAGTATACTGCGTTATTATTGTTATAATAATATAAATATGTATATTAAGGTATAAGTAAAGATTTTGATTAATATGTGCATTAGATAAATGATACTTCTTTTATAGAATAAACAGTAGGATATTTTTTGTGTGCTAGGATACACTTATAAGATAGAAAGCAGTTGCAGAATCTGATTGAAAAGAACTTTGACAAGACTTGTACGATTTAGAAAATTGGACTACATTGATGAATTGGAAGGGAATTTTTATGTATTGATAAATTTTATGTCTTTGTATTAATTAGAGATTTTTGGTGAGTTTATTGAAATGGTTGACATCCAAGATTGGAGTGGTTAAAGAGTTTTTTTATTCTGCATTTTCAGTTGTAGGAAGAATCCCATGAAAAGCTTATTTTAGAGAAATTAATGACATGTTTATTATAGGGGAGATTTCATTAGGAACTAATTAGTAATCTATTTTGAAGAGTATTTGCTTTAGGTACAATGTATGAGAAGTTTCTAGTTTGAGTTCATTTTAGACCATACATGAATTAGTATTCAGACTGTAGTGAGTAACTTTAATTATTACAATGCCCAGAGAATTTTTTTATTTATTTAAATTTATTTTTATTAATTAAATCATTAGTCCAGTAGCAATAATTTAATATAAAGTTTTTTTTTAAATAATAGAGTATATTTTTGAAATTATATATATATATATATGATATTTTTATTGTATGATATTGCCAATAAGTCATATTTGTTAAACACAAAATTTATTATTTATGTCATTAAAAGTTTACATGTATATGTTTTATATTATCAGCTCAAGGAAGTCACTTCATTTTATAGTTAACTTTTATTTGAAATAAAAAAGCATTATCTGAATTTATTTGAAATATATTATGCAACCTGATTACATTTTCTTTTTTTTAATCTCATCTATAGAAATATTGCATTTTAATTTTAATATTATAGGCAAGTGAAAAATTCAAGCAAGTTACGGAAAGCAAATTAAATGAAGCAAATCTTGGTGAGTTTTTTTTTATTTAACTAGATATATTTGCATTTATTTTTTATAGCTTTAGTTATAAACAGAGAAATTAATCTTTTAATAAAGCACAGTTACATTGCATAACACTTGATGCTGTTATTAATTTTGAAAAATTTGGAAACTGAATAATCTACTGATAGAAATCTATAATATCAATAGTTTTCTTTTTATTGTTTTTTCTGAGAATAGAGAGGCATAATTAAATATAAAATATAAATAATGTTAAAAAAGTAGATATTTCCAAAAAAATGTTCAACAAATTATTGTAAATGTGCAGCCAAATTAGCAAAAAACTTGAAACTGCAAAATTCTGTATTATGTTGGGGGTGGAAAGTAGTCAATATGATAGTAAATTTATATCACGTAGTATATTCACTAAATGATAAAAATTTATGCAAAGCATTAAATTTCAAAAGATTATGTTGTTGAATATATATTTTTTGTAATAATTTTATTAAGTCTGTAAATAAATAATGGCTATTAAATATGTAGTGTTGAGAATATAATATTATTTTTGTGGAAAAACTAACTAATATGCATGCCATAATAATAATTCACCATTCAGATTCAAATAGCCATTTTAACCAGCCTTAAATAACTCCTACGTTTTCTTATCAATGCTAGTCTATGAAGCAAAAGATAGTTTCTTTTTATTGGATTGCCACATTAAAGTTAATATGTCAATTAAATTTGTTTACTTTCTGTGTCTGATTTATAAATTATTATGGGTTGCATATTGTAATTATTTTTTTCATGAAAATGCTATACTATTCTCAAGGCTACATATTTAAAAGCTATTATTTATTTTTGAATTTATTAAGATTATTAGAATTTCAATCTTAAACCCTATTTGAAACTGTAAGTTATCATTATTAATACTTTATGAAGATTATCATTAACATAAAGTTTCATCACTTTGAAATGTCATTAATTTATTAACCACAAACAATATAATACATTGATAAAAATTGACTTTTTTTGTCTGATTAATAAATTAGCATTGTATGATAAAATGGTTATTCTTTTACAGATTTGTTAATGTGATTGTTTGAATCTGATTTGTATATTATTATTACATATGTACTTTAAAGTTAGTTTGTCTATAATTGTGATATATATATATTCAAGTGCATATCGCTAGCTGAAAATTAAATAGAAAATATTCAAATCATCCTCTCAAATATTATATTTCAGCAACATTCTCTGTGAATAAATATAAAGTCTGAACTTCAAACAGCCGACTCAGTCAACTGTTTGAAGTTCAAAGTTTATATTTATTCACAGAGGACATTACTGAAATATAATTTTGGAAGGTGATTTGAATAATTTCTATTGTATTGAAGGACTTTATGGTATAGCATTAACATGTCTATCTCTATTTCCAGAACTTGAAGTTTAAATCCAATCTAAATAAGTTGGAAATTTTTGCAGAATCCAAATAAACTTAGGAAATTTTTCTGGGAGTAGTTGGGCCATAACTAATCTAGTTATCTCTTCAAAATTAATCAGTAAATAATTTATCAACTTTTTTAGTTGAAGAAAAAGAAACGATAAAAAGTCATTAAAAGATCTCACCATTTTGAATTTGGCACTAATTAAACAAGCCTTTTTCTGGGAGTGTTTGGTCTTGCTTTACATTTATATATAATATAATCAAAAATTATTCCAAATTCACAACTAACCCACATTAGCCTAAGAAATAAACTCTAAAACACAATCAGTGGTTTCACTGCTATATTTGAGAAATCTGCTTGTAGCAGTGATCCATTGGTTGTGTTTTAGAGTTTATTTCTTTGTCTAGTCTGAATTAGTAGTGAATTTGGGATAATTTTTTTATTATTTTTATTTTAACTTTAGGCTTTTAATGTTTAAATATATAATATAGACCAAAAAGTTAGTGAACCATAGAGTTGATTGTATTTGCTGGAATATACAAACTTGTTTTTTTGAAAGAATCACTGTCTTTTTTTTCTTTTAGTATAAGAAATATATACATTCCTGCAATTGTGATTAATTATTTCTGTTATTTATTAACCTCGTTCTATATTATATATATATATTGTACCCTTTTCTATAGGTCAAGAAATAGTTATAATGGTCAATTACTAAAAAAAAAAAAAAATTTTTAAATTTGAGAAAATATTTATTGATGTATTGAATATATTAAATTTATAGAGTCTGTAAAGTGCAATTTAAAGCTAAAGCAAATACCTGATACATAAAATCATTTAAAAAATTAGTTAAATAAAGAGTAAAGAATTGCTCATATGGTTGTAAAAGCTGGCCATATTAAAATAACACAGCTATCAGTAATAAAAATATATTTAATAAGTCAATTTTAATACAATCTAACCTCCCCCCGCGCATTCTCACCCCCAAAATATACTGTTTATTACGAATATTACGGGTTCTAGCTCAGTTAACAAATAAATAAATGAAATATTCAGCATTAATTAAAATGATTACTAGCTCTAATTTTAAAATACAAATTCGATTCAATTTTAAAATGAATTAACAAATATTTACTATTTTCATGAGACATGGAGTGACAATACAGGGAACGAGATAGACTACATTGAGACATTATCCACACGATACTACCTCAATGGCATAAGAACACTATCCCCTTTTTTTTTTACTTATTATACCAAATAACTAACTCATAGTATTCTTACGACTTTCTAAGCTCTATGCACTACGATTAAAATAATAATCATATCTTAATCTTCTTTACAACAAGAATCTAGCTCAATTAAATAAAATGAAGTAAAATAAAATAAAATCTCAGGTTCATAAATTGTATTCTAACTGATTTAAAATTACGGTAGTAAAATATGAAAAGGGAATTTTATGTCATAATCTACTACACAGCAACTAATAATAATAAAAATAATAATAACGATAATAATATAATATAATCTTATTTCTTCCTAAATGAAAATAAATAAATACGTCCGTGGTAGTATTTTAATAATCTGACAACAGAATACGTGTGGCAACATTAGCATATAATTTAATGTAATATTGTGGCAACCGACTTATGACCAATAAATAATATAAAATTATGATCTTTTAATTTTAACATATCAATAAATTCTCAAAATTATTATAATTTTTTTTATTTTTACCTTTCGTGCAAAATTTATATGTCTGTTTCAATCATAAATGTATCGTGATTTCATGCATCTATGTGGAGAAATAACAACTCGGACACAAAAACTTTAAAATAAATTTTAAAACAAAGTTTATTAACAACATAAATAAATTAACAATATTTTTACACTATATACATTGGATATCCCTTACTTTCATATCTCAACTTAATTTATTAGTTTATAAAATGAAAACAAAATAATATTTACTTTTCCTAGTTAAATCTTATTTTTTTAACACTTAAGAAAATACAGTATTATTACTTGATTTATTCATATGGTTAGCTTATTACAAAATGCATTTCTTATATGCTTATCACAAACACTTTGCATCCCTAATATTATTAAAATTATATTTTTTACAAAATTTACATTCGTAGTAAAATTCTACAAAATAACAAATTTTAGTTTTTTATTGGTTGTATGGAATCTTACAAAGTCAAAACATTATTCTACATTCGGTATTAGGTTTTTATTGTTCATCATCCAATGTTTATTAATCCTAATATTCTCATTCAAGCCTTACTTCGGATGATATAATTATAACTATTAATATACCATGCACAAGTATATGTTTATTGTACATTATTGGACTATTTTCTTAATAAATATGCAATACTTATTTTCTAAATATTATTAAAAAATTCAAATTTTATTACCACTTTTTTTTAAAAAAAACAACTTTGTTTAGATTTCTCTTTCAAAAAATCTTATATTCATTTCCGAATTAATTTTACAATGTATTATATGATTCTTTCTCTCTTTATGATATTTTGGACTTTCAATTTTAAAATTACACAATTCTATACATTCCAGCAAATAAACTATTCTTACATAAACGATAACTTATCTTCAGTTCTATTTTATTCATTATTTCTTTAAAAATATCTTTCTGACCGATGCAGATTCACGAAATAAGGATAGCGAAGATAGATGTATAGGATCAAAATACAACTAGACTATTACTCGTCATATATCTTGACAATCATGGCACAGTGAATTAAAAGACACTATAGAGGAGTGACCTTTACCTGTCTACCAACCTCTATTATAGGAACGATGTTAAAGCTATTTCTTCAGCTTTATTCTTACATCAAAAGTTTACAGATATGCAAAAACACTGTCCAAACTATATGTGTTCAGTCATAGGGCTTAGTTAACTATACTGAAATCACACAAAACTAAATATGATCCAAATCCTTTATTTTTCCTATTTCTTAAAAAAAAACATCATCTTGGTTTCCTTTCCACTAGTACTTCCAAGTCACTATTCGATCTTATTTCTCAAGATTTTTTCTATACTGTACATCGACAAATACATATCTGCATTACTAACAATAATAAAATTCATTTATTTTAAAACTATTCCACTGTTCTATAAGACAGCTTGCTTACTACTTTCCTCCGTATATTTAGTCATACAAACTATTTGAATATCTGAATACTTCATCACATGAAAGTTCAAAAGAATCACACAATTGTTCTGTTAAATTATATTATTAATATAATTTAAATAAATTATTGCATGCATATTCCGAATTACTCTATCTCATAATATGTTAAAAATGTTGTATAAAGTGTGTACATATAATTTAAACTTTCACACTTCATTCTTAGGTCAATAGATGATCTAAAAAAAATACATTATGCATTATAAATAACTATCAAAATTACCAAAACGACCTTTATCTCCTCGATCGCGTTCCGTAGGCTTCACCATCCATTTGATCCTTGTAGATATAAGATTCACATCCATACACTTTATTTTAAACACTATTTCTATAATTTTATCAAGCTATTATATTTAAATTTTAATATTACTAAATTTATGTTTTATGTTTTCCCTAATCTCACATAACATTTTATATTTTAAATAAATTAGTAAAAAATATTTAAACTATATTTACTGTACTTCTTCATCAAATTTTCTTGAAAACCGTTCATATTAAAGCTAAAAAAAAATGTTTATTATTTCTTCTGAAGACACTTAATATTCTTTCCCTACTTGTTCAATTTTAAGGCAAAACAATTATTGCTCTGTTTAATAAATATTCATAGATGACAATCCTTGGTTTTTTATAATATTTAATACAATTATTAATTATGATATCAATTAATCCCGTAAAGAAAACGTCTACATATTCTCTTCTAATATTTTTCTGCTAATATTTTCCCGCGCGACTTTTATGATGCATCTTCTAGGTACTTTTATTTAAATATTCAGTAAATTTTTCTGTCTCCATGGATCCATTTTCATTAAGTAATTTAAATTTCCATTTTCCTAATCAAGCATTCCTCCAATGACCACTTTATAATATTTTTTAATTCCTCTTAGAGAAAGTTTTTCTGTTCTTTTTTTTCATAAAAACACAATAGCTCTTTCATATTATTCTATAACTTTTTTTCTTCTTTTAAGATTCTGGTACTATATATTTTGTAATGTTTCCTTTAAAAAGGACAAACATTCTTTCTCTGTTATTACTTTTATATAATTTTTCTTTATGATATACGCATCTTAATTTTTCCATAGAGAAGAATAAAAGAACTTCAGAGTAGCCTTATAAAATTTGTGCGTCATAATTTTTCCTGACGGCAAATAACTTCTCTTTCAAGTTTTCCGTATAGCGTCCAAATTATATTCCTCTGAGTTACAATAATAAGTTTCTGGTTGAGCATCAATAAAGCTGTATCAAGGCACTTTACAAATATTTTTACTTTCTCATAACTTCTATATACTGTTTTCTGTAGTACTTCCATTTTTACTGTAAGGTTTTGGCTAAACTTGAATAAAATATCTGGTAAGAAAACTTTTAAAATTAGCCCTCCATGTAAAGGCAGTTCAAAATATTATATTTAAAAAAACTTTTAAAATAAATACAAAATTTTAAAATTATATCACTTTTCTAGCTTACGATTTTATACAGCTAAAAAAATATGTTACTCCCTCCTTCACTTACACATTACTTTCTCCCGCTCCGTCTAATTCTTATATTTTGTCTGCTAAATTACCTCCGTTGATTGGTTAATGACCTTTTTAGCGCGAACAATTTTACTCATTTTAGTTTTATAATAGATTAAACCTTTTTAAAATAAAGAATTTATGACGTCATGTCTTAAATATTATTTAGAATGTATTTTTTAACTCAATTATAATTTTATCAAAATCATTTAAACTTTAAAACAATTATTAAAACAATATTTAATACCTATTTTAATATTAATATTTAATTTATCTTGTTTTTATTTAAATAAAATATTTAATTTTTTATTAACTGTATTCAACTTTTAAACAGTACTTAAATATCACATCATTTAAACATTTAAAATAACTATTTAATATTTCAACACTCATTTCAACGATAGACAGCCATTACATTTAGTTCCATAATTCACAAACTTTATTATTATATTCTAACAAGCGTGTGTGTGAAGGTATATAATATACAGTCACATGATTACTAACTTTATCAGATGATTTTTTTAATTTACGTCTCGGTCTAAATTACCAAAACTGATATATTTTATAAAAATTTGGAAAATAATTTAAAATATAGAACTAAATATAATTCTCACCATCCTAACGTTTATTTTAAAATATACTCTATTAATTTTGACTATTAAATATAATTATAACACTACATATAGCATTTATTTAATTTATTAGTTTTAAAATATCATACTCGAATTATTAATATATTTTTAACTATTTATAGCTGTGTTATTTTATATGGCCAGCTTTTACAACCATAAGCAAGGATATAATTAAGCTTTATTTAACTGTTTCTTTAAAATAATCCATTACACTTTTACATACCAGGTAATTTTCAGCCTTAAATTGTACTGTAAGATCTAATCGATCATACAATTATCAATATACTACACAAACGTATTTTAAAATTTAAAATTTTTTAGTAATTGACCATTCTACCTTATTATGACCTATAGATAAGGGCACATAATATATATATACATAAAGCAAAGATTAAGTTTATTAGGTGTATTTGCATATACAATTTGTGATAAATTTAAAAATTAAATTATAAATAATGATAAATACTGATTAGTTTTTCAAATAAAGGCAGAATGGTTGCAAAAATTGGATTAATGTGTTAAGGTTGTAAGGGTAGCTTACAACTCAATCATGCCAATCAAAATTAGCCCACATTTCAATTTGAACCCATCTAAAACCCATGCAAATCACCTGAATAATATTTCACTATTTTGAGCATATATATGCAATGTGCATGCTCATTTGGTAACATTTGAACAAAAGAAAGTCATGATAGATTATTATATATATATATATATATATTTAGTGGATTATTAGTATAGCAAAAGAACAGAAAGAAATAATCTCTGTATACATATGCTATTCGACAAAACTTAGATTGTGCTGTATGTTTTAAAACCAAATAATAGTACATGATGCAAACTGAAACTAAGCAAACTTGGAGATGACCTTGATGTCAAGTTTAGAAGCTAGGAAACTGAGTATGAAAATAAAATCTTAATTCTACTATTTTATTTTTTTAATTGTTTCATTGATAATATAAATACAACAATAAGCAGCTACATCGACTTAAAAGGAAATGAGGATTTTAATACACCAGGTAACGGAAATCAAGCATACTATAAAAGAAAAATCAATGTTAAATCATTCTTCTTCGAAAATAATGCTTTTACTATAAAACTTAACATCAACTGAATAGGAATTTTAAATGAAGGAAAATGGAGAATGCTGTTCGAAATAATAATTCTTTTTAATTAGATACGGTGCTATAAAACCCCATCAAATTGAAAGCAATAGTTTATTAAGTGAACTTAAAAAAAAAAATCATATAAATTTGTGCAATAACAAAATTTATTTTTGAACTGTTAATGAAGAAACTTAGATATTTTTCAAATACGGACAGAAGAAGAGAGCGCAAACATTGCCAGTAATCAAAAGAAATTATGGAGTAGTTTATCTAACCGAGAAAGAAAACTATTCATATTAAATCATAATTTATGAATTCAAACAATTTTATAAGATACTGTAAGATGCATATGGGGTAAAACAGTCATGCTATAGTGTTTGATCGCTCTCTTTCCTAACACGACTACGTGAAACTTCTGTTGTCTACTTGGATAATATACCTAAGAAAATGCCTTTTGTCCAACCCGAGATGTTTGCAGAAAAACAAGAGATAGACCAATGGTCAACATGCTTGTATTCCAAACGACATGAGGAGATGTCACTACATGAACAATCCTTTGCCAGAGAAAAGCGATATGAAGAACTGAATAGTGTTATCAAAGACTTTCACGCCAAAACTCATGAACTATTATCAGGATGATTTGATGAACTTTGATTCAACCATTGAATTTTGTCATATGATTATTATTGTAGCTATTTTGTAAATTCAAGTGGTAAACTCTGTGAATGAAGATTATAAAGAAATTTTTTGTGGCAATATTAATCAAAAATATTAGAGATATTCAAAACAAATGTTTGTGCCTCCATATTTTTCCGTTGATGAATTCTATAAATGGGATATATAAACAATACTTTTAGAGTTTTAGTTTTAAAAGTCATTCTGTCATTTCAACAAGGTACAGAAAAAATTGAAAATATATTATTTTTTTCATAACTTTTGAAGGGAGGATGATATGATAGTTAATAACTTCTGACTTATCACTCATTTTGGAAATCAAATTTATAAAAAAGGTCATAGTGATGACCAAAAGCTTATGTAAATTCTGATTCACAAGACAAGAACTGAAATTCTATCCGGATTTGGAGTTTTATTAACATCAAAATTTGAAAGATTTTTTATTTATTTAGTATACAGATATTTTTTTTTTTTTTTTAGATAGCTTACCTATTAATAAAATATAAAAGAATCTGTATACATTCCAAATAGAAACTAGATTCACTATTTCCTTTATTAAGTCCATCAATTCTGCTACTGCAGCTATAGATTCAATAGTCATCAATTATGTGAGTCGTGGTTTTTTTTGTTCACATTTATATAGGTTAGTAGTCTTATAAATTCCATTTATGAAGTAGATGAGCATAATGATCATGGATTATTCTGAATTTGTCAATGACACTTGAGTAACATTTAGGAAGATTAAATAAAGGTGGCCTTACTGTTGAATCTGGAAAAAGAAATTTTTTTGGAATCTCTTTAAGAATTTCATTTTTTTTATGCCATATTTCTTCAGACAAGATTCTTGGTTGAATATCCAGAAAAGGGATCTTGATATGAAATTAGCTTAGGTAGCAAAACTATATCTTGAGTTATTGAATGTTAGCTTTCTGGTTGTCCACTCTGCAAATTATTATTAGTATATAAAATATTGTAACGGGATGGGGGTAGGCATGAGTGGAAATAGAGTGAACCTGGGGTGATGGAAAATCATCATCACTCCCAGATTAATGCAAACTCAATAATTTATAAAAGTATATATAAGTAATATAATATTCTATAAGAGTATGAGATTAGAAAATCTCTGAGAACATTGGGAGATCAGCCAGCTAACTTAGAAGAGCAATTATAATAATTAATCACCAGCATTATAAAATAACGGGATGGGGGGTAGGTGATAGTGGAAGGAAAATGGGTTGAAGCTGGTTGATGGCAAAACATCATCACTCCCAGTCCATTTAATGAAATACTAATATCAATAGTATACAGAAGTATATATAAGTATATTTAAAAGGAAAGCATGAAATCAAAATATCTGTGATCATTGAGAGATAAGCCAGTAACTAAAATCCACCAGCACTATAATTTAAAAAATAAAGTACAAGTAAATACTCAAGAGAAATAACCATCCATCATCATCATTGATGGGAATAAACAAATTAGTACAATAAATCAGAATAAAATCAACAGACCATCTTATAGCTGGATTTGAACAATAAAAAATATAAATCAACAGTCAACCTTGTGACTGGATTGGAAATGGGTCTTTTGTAGACCAGGCTAACTATTGAGCCTTTACCAGCTTAGGCAATTATTTAAACATAACTTGGTTGCACCAGCTTAGTGCCCATCCATTAGAATATACAATAATAAGAAATCAAAACAATAATGCAGGGACATTTAAAACATGCTGATCATCATCAATGCTCAGGCCACTTGTACTGGCCAACTATAAACTTAAATTTTTAACAAGACTAAAGTAAAATAAAAAATAATAGTGCATGGGCTTTAAAGAGTATCCTCTTTTGCGCCAACCAGGATGATGATTGATCATCTCTGGATGCCCAAAGCACTAAACACATCCCCATTTATCCGTGCACAAATCTAGCCCAGAGAACATGAAACTCTATTACTGTATGTGAACAAGAGGTGATGGAATACAATTTTTACAATTAAATACAAGTTTATTAATAACAATAAAAAAAAAATGATTAAGGTCTTATAAGAGTTCTGATTTTGAAAAGTGTACATTGAGTTACATGATTAATAAATTAGGTTTACTTAAAACCCATTCAGCACACAGGCATGTGGCTTAATACAAAATAAACATGTTTGAATTAACATTTAATTTAGAAAAATGATCAAAATTTTACACATAAGTGTCTATCTGACACGCATTGTTATTACAATACAATTGACATATATACGCACACATATGCGTGTGCATGAATTTTCTGATTTTTATTATAATACAAAATTTCAAATGATCACATTGAGATTTAAATAATTATTCAACATTTAAATTGTTACATTAATTTACAAAAAGTATAATAAAATATATTCAACTTATTACTATAATATTATATTTTTTTTTTATAATTAATTCAATTGGAAAACACAAATTTCACACATCTACGTGTGTATAAACAAAATATACAATTTAAAATTTCATTTCAGTTTATAAGTTTTTTTTTTTTTATCAAACTAAATAAAGTCAACTTTTGTTTGACAAGTACTTATTGATTAATTATCAGCATTCTTAGACCAATTTAAAAGTATTGCATTTACGATTTTAATTCAAACAAAATTATGTTTGCATTTGTATATTCTTCTTTTAATGTCATTTTTTTAAATAAAGATTTACCAAAACAATTTCTTTAAATATATATCAAATCGTCTTTCTTTTAGACATTTGACTCAAGCAAATTATTTACTTGTTTTGCGTTAAGTTATTAATTTATAGTTTTAAAAGTCACTTTAAGAAATATTATGATAAAATAAATCACTGTATATACACACGACGTGTTTATCGGCAGTTCCCTTCGTGTATAGATAAACAGTAGCATAAGTACATCAATTTCTTCATGCTTTCTTTTGTTAAGATTGGTTTCTAGTCCATCAGAAAAAATATAATTCCAGGCTTGTTGTCATCATCAGGGAAAATTATTCAAGTAATTAGTTGGCATACCATGTGCTTACTTTTGTAGTCCAAGCAATTGTCAAGATGTCTTCTAGAACATATTTAAGCAGCTAGTTGATCCATTTGAAATGACCCTGGCTTCATGAATAAAAACTCTGCAGTAAACTATAAAGCAGCTAGCTACTGGACTGTACTCTTTTAGATCTTCATAGGAGATCTGTATGAATCTGCTAGCTATTTTGCCCTCATTTTTTTTTTTAGGCTATTGATTTAGAAGTGACCCAGCTTCAAATAAATCAAAACTCCTGTGAAGGAAAATATTAGCAGCTCTGGATCTGCTGTCCTGTCTTCAGCTATATTAATTCATGGTAGATGGACTGCTAACTCTACAGTCAGCTAAAACCAATTGCTGCAAACTTCAACAAGCTGCAACAAAATATTATAACCAACTTTGCAGACTGCTCTCTTAAAAATCATTATCCAGACTGGCTGATATTTTTTATCAGCTCTTTTTATAAAATCATCTGAGGTGTTATAACAACACCTTGATTAAAAACAGAATTTTATTTTTATCTCTCTAATCCCTTGGAATCTATATACATGTTTTTACTTAGGGGATTTTTAATAGATAAAAAATTTGTTTAATTAATTAAAAAATTCCAAAAATAAGTATGGTGTTTTTACATTTCAAAATCAGAATAATAATAATAATACAATATTTATATTTATTCAGACCTTTTAAAAGTTTAATTTATAAAACAATATTTTAAATCAGAGTTATTATTTATTTATTTCTATTTCAGTAAATGTAGAAAATATCTACTATAATTTTTGTCTGTGTTTATTTCTACTTTTCCTTTATTTTACATATATATATGCACATACACTATATTAGTGTATGCTATGTAAGCCAACTGGTTACATTGCCCCGGTCTGAGAGAAAAGGAAAATAGAAATGAAACACCTATCTAACAATATTTACATAATTACATGCATAATCAAAACAAAGTTCATATCTAAAACTATGTACTCATCAATTTTTTTAGAGATCTGACAGTTAACAGAATGAATAGTGATCTGCAATTTTGAGATAGATAAAGAATTCAACCATTGGACTGTAAGTACACAATGCACCATGAACACCAAGAGTGCTACCTCAAATGAGACACTATAAGCTACTACAACCTATGATAAAGATAATGCAAAATCATTGCAAAGCCCTCTTTCATGGAGGGTCTGGAAAATACAAAACTATGCCCTGCTTCTTTTGAGTCTTATGGGCTGGGAAATACAAACTATGCCTTGCTCCTTTTCTTTGGAGACTTAGAGGCTGGAATCATGGCAGGACTATGTTAACTGCCTTATCACAAACAATATGAAATATAAAAAATAGGTTGGAGCAAATAGTGGAGATACAACACCCTCAGAGTTGCATGAAAACCTTGCATCCTCAAGCCAATGACAAAAATCTCCATCCATCATCAAAACTGAAAATACAGCTAAACAAACTTCAACAATCAAACACCAAATCCAACCTCCAAAATCATCGATTTTCTATTTAACTCTAAACATGAACCTCTCCAAACATACATGACAATTACTATTTTATAATCATCATCAATACTCTTGTCACATATTTCACAGTAATTTTTAAAATTAATTCTGCATAAAATGCATTTTTTTTTTCTTTCTCAGTCGTGGTTTGAGATCAAGATAATAATTTTGAAGTGATGATTACCAGTATGTGATCATCATCAGCCATATGTTGGGAAGCCATCTATAATGATTGCCACAGTACATGATCATCATCGGCCCTCAGTTAGGTAGCCATTTGTAACGGGATGGGGTGGCGATATAAAGAAGTGGAAAGTGAAGAAATATTTTACAAATTTACATAGAAGTAATATAATTTAAAAAAGGACATGAGATCAAAATCTCTGATATATGCACATACACTATATTAGTGTATGCTATGTAAGCCAACTGCTTACAATATATTGTATTCATATAGAATCCAGATTTAATCTTGATAAATTTTGATTAAAGTTAGCAAATTAAGTGTTGCAGAAAAAGATTAGAATGGAAGATAAATGAAATAATAAATATCAGAATTTAAAGTAGACCTAGATAAAGAAAATGTTTTGAAAACATGTTACAGAATGTTCAGTTTTTGATTTCTTTTATTATAAAAAGTGGAAATAATAGATTCTAATATGCTGTTGCTTTTTATAAATTACAACCAAAAAATCATATAAAACAGTTAAAATAAATATTTATTAATCATACCTTTTTCAGCACATAATTTAGTGCCCTTTTCAGATGTTAATCTATGATTACATTAACAAATTATTACATATACAACACCATCTAGTATTCCATAATAGAAGTAAAACAACAACAATTATAAAACATTAGTAAAATAGAACAAGACTTTCATATAGAGATCCAATATAACTTCAAAAAAAAAAAAATTGACTATATAACATAACAATATATGAAACAATTCAAATATTATATTACTTTATATATATATTGTCTTACATAAATTTAGTTAAAAATTGGTCAATTGGAAATGAATGGATAATTATGTAAGATAATATATATAAAGTTGTATAATACATATATTAATTGTTTTGTATACTGTTTTATTCTATAGTCATTTTTTTTTTTTTTTTGAAGTTATATTGGTTTTCTATATGAAAGTCTTTTTCTATTTTACTAATGTTTTGTAATTGTTATTTTACTTCTATTATGAAATGCTAAATGGTGTTGTATATGTAATAAATCATTAACAATAATAATAGATTATTAACATTTGAAAAGGCAGTAAACCATATGCTTGAAAAGGCTTTTTATGTATGAGTAATATATATTTATATTAGTTATTTTTTATGATTTTTTTGTTGTACTTTGTTTTATTATGTTTTAATGATTATTTTAATATAGAATATTTTATAAATGAGGTTTACATTGTGTAAATATAATATATATAATATATGGCATATATATATTGTAACCAGACTGGAGTTTCTATACCCTCTGATGGTTAATTTTTTTTCCTGATGAGCACATGTTACCCAATGCTGTTGTTACCTCCCCCCCCCCCCAACAATATTTCCTGCTCATCAGAAGCTAGCATTAAAGAGACTGAAAACATCTAGAAATTTATGTTTAGTTTCCCAAATGGCGCCACTAGAGTTACAGCTTACTGCAATCTTACCAGATCAGATTATGCCGAATATAGCTCAGGAAACATGAGATTCCTGTGAATGACATGAAATGCAACTGATCAGATATATTATTTTATATAACCACAATTTATTTAAATAATAGTATTTGAATAACACTCCTTCTAATAGTTCATTACAGTTCAGGTTTCATAAATCAGTTAGTCCATTTCATCGGTAATTTTTCTGGTGTTTGTCCCATCGTTGATGATCATATAGTGTCCATCATTTATATTCCATCATCCTGTTCTGTCAGCATTCACATAGTAGGGATTTATTTAGATATCCATGTGTACATCACGGATACCTTCCTTATAACTTCTCAAGTTTAAATTCTCCTTCTGTGAGTTTATCTTCTCCTCATATATGCATATTCATAGACATGTTTATTAATTCATTATTGCAATATACTCTTAGATAAGTGATTTATATTTGTATTAATTCTTTTCATCTAATCATTCAGGAGCCAATAATTATATTCGAATATATTCACGCATTTAATTCATGTATGTAGATACATATTCAATTCATGTATATAGACACATATTTAATTCCTGTATGTAGACACATATTCAGTTCATGTATATAGACACATATTTAATTCCTGTATGTAGATGCATATTCAATTCATGTGTATAGAATAGTAACTCTTTCTTGGTTATAGACATAATGAATGCATTTACACAAATTGGGGTATTTTAAATTAAATTCTTACATTATAATTTCTACATTTCATTTAGCAAGTTGAACTTTAACAATTTAACATATATTTCTTATACTCTTTATTATAAAACTTAACTTCAAATCAATGTTATAAGTTTTATCACTTTAAAAAAAAAAAAAAATCAGTGAATTCATTATTGCGTTTCACCATTTCTGTCAACATATTTAAATTTACTTTTTTTTTATTTTAATAACAATAATAACAATTATATTATTATATAAGAAATTATTTCGGTACATATTTTATTTTTCCAAAATGCTTTTCTTACAGCATTTTTATAAATATCTTTAAATATTTCAAATCTTATCTAGAGTTTTCTTACCTTTAAATTTAGCTGTTAGCCATTCATCACTGTTAAATCTTCACATTAAAAAGGGATTTGCGTTAGAGCTGAATGTTATATATTTTCTTTGGTGGTCACTTTGGCATGTTTTTTCATCTTCATGACTTCTTCATGGTATGGTAAGGGAGAGCGAGCTATTTTTTCTAGCCAAACACTAGTGTTTTCCATGTTGATTATTTGCTTTTTCATATTGCAGTTTTACAGTAACCACAGGTTTCTCCTACTAACTGCTGCACTTCTTTGACCAATTACTGGCTATGATGGCTCCAAACTTAATTGGTCTGATTATTTAAAATCTTCGCTGTAGACTGACTAAATACTGACTGTTATTTACTACAAAGCAACTTTTACAATCAATCAACTGCAACTCTCGGAATTAATCGATTTCTCGCTTTTTATACTTCAACTTCCTGCAATTTTTTAGCATCTTTTTTATCCCATCCATGCTTATCAACATGTTTTTCTAAAACATGTTGACTTCTTTTGCCTAAGTCAAGAAAGTGATGCTATCTTTTTTTTTTTTTAATGAATTAATTACATCATTTCTATATGGTAATTCTTAAACAACATTCAGCTCTAATGAAAAAATATTATATTGGTAACATTAGAAACCACAGATTTTTAATGATAAAAATGTGTTAATTAAATGTGTCATTTAATTTCTAATTATACATTTTAAATATTGATTTTTTTCTTCCTTTTTTTTTTTAGAGAGCTTAAATTTACACATTTTGTTTTTATAACTGCATCAACTTTCTTTTTTTAAATCATACCATTTTAAAATGGGAAGGGGACCTTCAGGATATATGAAATAACGTGTCTGTTTCAATATATATATATATGGCATTTTTTGAATTTATGTAAAACAAATGTCCACTTATAATCAGAGTTCACGTACTTTCTTTTTAGTTCGCACACGACTGGAACAACAGATCAAAAATCTTGAAGAATCTCAACAACAATTAATGAATGAGAATATTAAAGTTACTGAAGAAAGTCATGCACTGGTATTGTACTTATGAATTTATTTTATAAATATTTTTTTTTAACTATTAGAAATTTTTATTCTTGCTGATAATCTTTTATTTAAGAATGCCGATTTACAAAAACAGCTTTCTCAGTTACAAATTAAATTCAAGGATGCTGTTCAAAAAGCAGAAGATGCTACGAAGAATGAGCAAGTGGCCCGAAAAGACTGTCAAGTACAATCTCAACTTGCTGAAGAGGTATTAAAAAATTTTAAACATTGTATATTAAAAATATTAAATCTTTCAAGTTTTTATGCAAGGCAGTTTTGATCATTCCCTTATGTGTTTGTGTGTATGTGTACACACACACACACACATATATATATTTATAGATCTAATTAGATAAATTATGAAATCCATTAAAATTCTTATTTATAGCATTTTAAAAATTTTTTAGAAATTATTACATGATCGTTTTTATATTTCTACCTTCTATATAGCAAGTGAATTATTTTTAAAATAGTGATAGTTAGATTGAGAGTTGAGGATTTTAAATTTAATTTCTTATTAATGGTCTTAAACAAACAAACAAACAAAAAGAAATAGAAGCAAGTAGATAAATATGGTATTCAAGCAAAATTACTGCTATATTTGAAAATTTTGTTATAATAATGGAATTTTATTATTTTCAAGAGGTATGTTTTAAGCAATTACTTAATTATTTTATAGCAGCCAGTTCAATGTTTTATGTGTAAGAGCTTGGTTTTCATAATACTTATTTAAAAATAAAATATATTTGTGTTTAATGTCACTATAATCTGTGCATGAAAACAGTGAGCAAAATAAATTTTAAGAAATTTATTAATTAACATAATTTGACCAGAATGAAATATAGACGTATAATAGTTATCATATCCAGACTATTATTGGAATTTATCCTATTTTAAGATTCAGTGATTTTGATTCATCATGTAATAATAATAAAATTATTGTGATTATCAAAATATTTTGGAATTCAATATCTTCAAGAGAGATCATATTCTAGTGAGTTTTTCATTAAAAAACAATGTCAAATAATAGTAATAATATTTTCTAGTACACAAATATTTTTGGAAAACTCACATTAGATTAATTGATGTAAAAAAATCTAATATTTTTTTTTAAAAAAAGTTTCAATTGAGTGTTTAGAAAAATTGATTTAAAGTAAATGATATTTAAAATAAGTCATAATTTTATCTTATTATTTTACATTTAATAAATTTATTCTTTAAATACAATTTATCCAAATCACGGCAAAATAAAGAAAAGTGTGATTTTGGTAAATTTATTCTTATTTATTTATTAAATATGCAATATATATATATCGTGATTAAGTGATAATACTTGATTACTGTCAGGGTCATCATCTTTTTAACATTATATTCTAACATCTGCAAATGGCCAATACGAACAGACATTATGTTAAAGATCTATGGATGGATGGTTGTAGTATTAGATGTAGATTAGTTTATTACACGATTTTGGTAAATAATTGCTTTATCATTTAAAGCATTAACTTAACCCAGATGCATTTTGTTTATGATATTGAGAAAAAAGTCTTTGAATTATGCTTCATTGAACAGATTGATAAAATTTCGATTTTTACTAGCAAATATTAATTTAAAAGCCATATGTTGTTTTTATCTTTTCAGAAATATGTTGCAACTTTTTTATTGTAGTATACAATTTTTTTGTTTGAAATATTGTTTTTAGTTATAGTTAAGTTTTTTATTATATTATATATGAAATGAAAGTGTTAAACAACAAAAAGAAAAATATGGAGATTTTGTGAATTTTTTTTTTTTATGTATTCATATATAGTAGAAATTGAGAGAGAAAAATTAGAAATATATTAGTTAAAATATGTTGTGATTTTATCATTTATTAATAAAATATTTGTAATCTAAACAAACAGTGTAGTTAGCATATTTGATTTATGTTTGTATGTGACATCATTTTAATATTTTATTTTACTTTTTTACAAATCTATTTTTTATAAATACAATTTTTTTTTTTTTAGGCACATTCCAAATATGAAGAAGAACTTATTCAACATGCAAATGCTGTTCAAACATTGTCTGAGATTAAACTTCAGGTTTTTAAAATTCTTCTTATATTATATACATATGTCTAATTATACAAATTTAAAAAAGACTTTTGGAGAACACCATGTAGACATCTTCAGTAATAGAGTTAATGTCCATTTCTGTAAAAAAAAATTCTAAATTTATTGGCAGTCTTTTTAAAGACTGATTGTCTGATCTACTTTATTTTGTTCTGATCCTAAGAATTTTTGGGTGTCATCAGATCCTTCGTGTCAATCGCTAGAGGCGTGATTTCTTATCAAAAACACATTAATATAACGTTTCCGGGCCAGCGATTCTCTATTAATATTGATTTTTTTTTTTTGTTTGTTTGTTTACAATGTTTACTTTCTTTCGTTTCTGAATTATTTTTCCCAAATAATATTTTTGACGATGGTATAATAATAGTTGTTTTTTTTTGATTGCCGAAATTTAAGAGAACTGGTCTTTTTTGGTGTGTGTTCAAATAGTAATTTGTGTTTTTTTTTTTTTTAAATAGTATGACTGTTTTTGTAAAATTGGATTGCCGAAATTTAAGAGAGAACGGGTTTTTTTTGGATGGATCTTTAAATAATAATTGACGTTACTTTGATAAGTTTCCATTTGATTGCCGAGAACAATTAGTGGGAGGGGTGTTTTTGTGTACGATTAAATAATAATTTACGTTACTTTGATAGGTTTACGTTTGATTTCCGACAACAATTATCGGGAGAAGTGTTTTTTTTTTTTTCGTGCGTGTGTATGTTTAAATAAAAATTAAAACCGTTACTTTTATCGGTTTACATTTGATTAACGACTGATATGACTTCCTTTCGTTTATAAATTATGATTTTTGTTTCTACGAATAAATATTTTTGACAGTGGGACAATAATAGTTGTTGTTTGTTTAATTTTTATTGACAAAAGGTTGTTTTTCGGTGTAGTTTCAAATAGTAATTTGGGTTATGTTTAAATAATAAGTTACCGTCTTTCTTTGATTGGTTTACATTTGTTTGACACTAATTATTGGGAGGGGGTGTTTTTTTGGGTGTACGGTTGTAGACAACAATTATTGGGTGAAGGGGTGGGTTAACCATTTAAACAATAGTAGTTTTAAGTTACGGTCTTACTTTGATTGGTTGGTTTACATTTGATTGCCGATACTAATTATTGGGAGGGGTGTTTTTTTGGATGTACGATTGTAAACAACAATTATTGGGGAAAAGGGTGTAACCCTTTAAAGAATAATAGTTTACGTTACTTTTAGTGGTGGTGTACATTTGATTGCTGATAATAATTAGTGAGAGGGGTTGGTGTTTTTGGATGATGATTAAATACTAATTTACCTTCCTTTTTATTTTACATTTGATTGCCGACAGCAATTATTTGGTGAAAGGGTTTTTTTTTTTGTGTGTGTATGTTTAAATCAAAATTGAAATTACTTTTATTTATTACATTTGATTGACAACCGATTGTCTTTTTTTTTCGTTTATAAATTATTGTTTTGGTTTCCCAAAAACCTAATATTTTTGACAATGGGAGAATAATAGTTCTTAATTTGATTATTATTGACAAGAAAGGATCTTTTTTGGTGTACGTTTAAATAGTAATACTGTTTTTAAAAATTTAAGTGACAAAATTAAAGAAACAATGGGGGTTTTTTTTTTTTTTTATGGATCTTTAAATAATAATTTTCATTACTTTAATTTGTTTACATTTGATTGACACCAATTAGTGGGAGGGGTGTTTTTGTGTATTTTTAAATAATAATTTACATTTTTTGGTTAACAACAATTATTGTGTGTGTATGTTATGTTACTTTATTTATCAATTTGGTTAATAATATTTACTGGTAGACATTTCAATATCATTAATGGCATGCTGTATGGTCAACTCGTCACGGCTCTAGTAATGCAGCAAACATAAAGACTTGATGAACGGCATTTGAAATCCCTCAAACCAGCTGCCTTTTCGAAGTGCACATTTCTTTCGGCAAGAATGAGACTTACAAATGAAAATCCAAAGATCTTTATGGACCTCAAGTCTCATACATTCGCTGCACAAATATCTTTTTTTCTTTCAGCAGGATGTTTTTCTGCTGTAGAAATGTTACAGCACTGACGGCTTCCATGTCTGGCAATTCCCATCTTTTCTGTTTTCGAATTTGCCATACTTTTTGTCTCGGAAAATTTCTCGCTGAAACGTGACTCAAAGCGTGATCTTTAAAATATTACCCTAACCCACCGTAATCGAAAATTTAGGAGGAATATAAATTTATGAGGAACAATCACGATACTGTTAAAATTGTTAAAATGTAACAGTACATCAATTCGTCTTAAAAAAAAAAAAGGTACCGATGAAAATTTAAATAATTTTGACACGATCAAATTAATACATCCTCGTACGATATTATTACATCAAATACATAACACAGCATTATGATATAGTGCGTGACACAAACATCTACGGTATTTTCCTCTGCTTTTAGCATCGGAAAAAGCCACACCGTTAGCCGCTAAGCCCAGTTAACATTCTTTCTAGATTTTATCGTAGAAAGAAGACTTAACTCCGAGTTAACAGTCTACCTTTTAGCATAGAAAGAAGACTTAACTCCGAGTTAACAATCTTTCTAGGATTTATTTTAGAAAGAATGCTTAAAGGCTTGGGTGCGGCCGCGGAAACAGCATATTTCTAGAAATTTAGCTAGAACTCCCGCCTCTAGCGGCTGACACGAAGGATCAGATGACAACCTAATTTTTTTTTTGTCATTGAGAATTTTAATATGCTGTTTCCCAAAATCTATTTTAATTTCATCTTTTAACTATGAAAGCTCTTGTTACAATATATACATACTTAAATATAATTTCTATTAATTTTAACAATCCTCTAAACAAATAGTGTTTATTAAATATGAAATGCTAAGAATTTATAATAATATTTGTGAAATATTAATATTAAAATGTGCTTACTATAAGAATCCTTTCTATTCATTTTTAATAAACTTGCAAATAAATTTTTTTTGTATAATCAGATGAAATAAATTTATGTTTGATTAGTGGATTATATTAATACTAGGGAGATATCATTTGCAGGTTTATTTACATTGTTTTCAGAAAATGAGCCATAAAAGATTCTTATAGTGTGCAAATTTGAAGATTATTATTTCATAAATTTTATATATTACATATATCTAGATTGGCATATACCTATTTCATCAAACATTTGTTTTGACTTTAGCATGAAGAACTAGGTACATAGAGACAATATTACTACATCTATCTATGTTATTGATTTGGTTAAACAACTTATTTAACTGTTTTGTTTATTTTTTTGTTTTGAGCAACACCATATTAAATTTTTTTATGCATTTATTGAAAATGCAATTCTTCACAATGGTTTAATATCAATAAAAAATAAATATTAAATGCTCCATAAAACTAACTATAAAAAAAACAATAAAACTAATATAAAATATAATAATTATCAAAAAATAAAGAATTTAAATATTTTTAAACTGATTAATTTTAAATTTCTTCACAAACTATATTTTGATATATTAATTTATAATTAGAAAATATTTAATATTTGAAATTAATCTTATATAAATACGAAAAAGAATGAATACCTATTATTCATTATTAATATTTTGTTTTTATGAGAACGAATCTTTCAAACACCTAGCAGAATTCATGAACTAGGTAGATTTTTTTTCTAATATTTTCTGTTACAGTTTGTTTTTAAATAATTAGTTTGAGAAAGAAGAAAAGCAAAATAAGGTAATACCTAAATTTGATCAATTTATATACATGTGCATATAATATTTTCAATGAGAACAAAAATATACATATTGTTTATATTATTATTTGACCTATTTCTTTTTACAAAGTAATATTTAAAAGTATAACTAATGTCATAATGATAATTTCAATGTGCATTTATATTTATAAGTAATTTAACATGAAGATAATTAATTTCATTATATTTTTTAAAAATATGATAATTAAAAATGTGTATACCTAATTTCATCCAACAAGTTTTAACCAACATTTTTTTTTAATATATATATAAATTGCCACACAAAAAAAACTATAAGTAAAACTACCATGATTTCTTTTTTTTATTACTACAAAGTACAATAAATTGTCTACAAAATGATATAAAACATGCATGCATAAGATGCAATACTTTTTTAAAGACTTCTGCCAATATGTCTAGGGTGGAAATTGATGAAATATCCACAAAAATGTTAATATTAGATTTGATTATTACTATTATATTTCATTTCTCTATCTTTCAAGCTTGATTTTTGACCAATATTTGAATCCTTTTTGTGGATTTTACATTATTATACATTATACAGTAATAATAATTTTTTGAGAAGCCACAAAGCAAGTATAGAACAAAAGCGTTAGATGTCGTTGATAATAATAAACTTGTATGATCATTTTTGGGGTTTTATTGCAGTGTTTATTGATTTTAATCCTGATTTGCAGCTTCTGAAGAGATCTCTCTGACTTATTATACCCAGAGATACCTTAATAATATACAACTGTTACTAAATTTATAATTATTTGTTTAATGATGAAGATAATTATAACAATGGTAAATAGTCATAAAATAATGAAACTGTAGAATGCTAATCTGCCATTGGCTATTAGAAATTTTTGTTTTATAGAACTAATAATTGTTTAAAAAATATCATGCTAAAGAAACAGCAATATTTATCACATTAGACATCTAATACCTAGTTTGAAAATTTATTACGCTTGAGAAACCGTTTCATATCACTGAGTTATATATTTTCTAAAGAAAACATTTATTGTACAGCTTCAGAGTACTACCAAATAATATTCAGTTATTTAATTTATTTAAATAATGGATATTTTTATATTTTAGTCTGTTTATTAAATTAAAAGTTATTGAATGTATCTTTACTCTGCAGTGGAATTCTTTAAAGGCTAATCTTATATGTATATTTTGTGGTTAAACAATATTAATCATATATCTAAATAAGTTGTCATTAATACCTCAATATGATATTTGAGGACATGATTATAGTAAAATAAAAAAAAATTCCAATTTAGTAATTCCAAATCTATTTAGAATTGATTCAATTGGAGGAGGGGGATATTTTTTATTTTATTTCAAAACTTGTATATATTTAAGTATAAACATCTCTTTTTTATTTATTTCAAAATTTATCTATATGTAAGTATAATAGTCTTTTCTGAAATCACTAAAGCTGGAATTAAAATAAAATAATATTTTAAGAATGAAGTTTATAAGTTACATTTTAAGACTTATAAAAGTAAAATATTTATTAGAGAAACATATTTATAAACCATTTGCACTATATCCCTAAGAAGTTTTAGTAATATAAAAGTTCATAAACATACTATGCCAATTAGATTAATGTTGTATTTTGGAGGAAGTATATTTGATCAATTTTCAAATTTGTAAGAAATATGATACAATATATATTAAGTTTTGAAATGTACATTGTTTCATCTTTATTTGATTGATTTTATGGTACTGTTCTAATAGATTGTGCAAAAGCTCATAAATATGCTGTTTTTGCAGCCACCGCCTTCTAGGCCTATATATATCTATGCACAAAAGCACAGAAAGAGGTTGTTTAAAAACTGTCAGCCGCCGGCGCCACTGGTGGCGTTATTTCTATGCTATAAAGCACAGAAAAGGTGCCGTTTCTGTCGGCGGCTGGCCTGCTTTAGTGTTATGCATTTTATCCGAATGCTCACAGTTCAGTGTTTGCTACAGTCTTGTGTGAGGGTGTCGGGACTTCAGCCTGCCACACCTTTTCAAATATGCATGTCAAAGGAATTAGCTTATAAGCCATCTGACCTACTATTACCTCCTAACAATTGTCAACCAATCGCTACACTTCCCTACTCAACATGGAATCTTCAAAAATTTCGGAGAGGGTACATCCAAGCAAGATTTCAACCAGCTCGCGTGGAAAGTCACGTTTGCACGAGAACACGTCTGCGATAAATAAAATGGCTGATGGGTCGAAATCGGGCCAACTGCCGTCTGCAGAATCCAGCGAGCATGGGGAATTAATTAGTTCTACTCGAATAGAATCTTTGCAATAATGTAGGTCAATTGATAAAGTTTTAATTTTTGCGGATGTGAAAAGGCATACCATCTGCCTTACATTGCAGGACTAAGATGAAATTTTGGTGCACTTGTAGTTAAAGCTTTTTCAATTTTTGATAATGGCAAAAATAGTTCTGGCTTGTGTTTTAGAATTGAGAGTCCCGTGTGATGTCATTATTCCATCTGATTGGCTGTCACATAAGCATGTTTAAAGCGTATCTGTTTGAAGGTGTTTAGCTTTCATGTTATTATAGGAATTGATTAAAGAAATCAATGAATTACGTTAAGCCTTTTGAAAAAAAAAAATGTATGACTGAAAATTCTCGTACTTCTATACAGAGATCCAAAAATATATTGTCCGAAGAATACATTTATTAATCTTTAAAATACACAAAAAAACTGATCGAGTTGGAAATTAGTAATTGTTCTTAATAGGTGTGCCATTAATATCCATGCACATATTTTTTCAAAGATAGCTATTGTAATAAATCAATCAATATATAGATAAATTTTTTTTTTTTCATTTTCAAAAATGACCCGAAAAAGTAAAAGACAGTTCAGTAATTAAAACATTATCAGCATTTTTTTTTATTTGCCCACCATAATGTAGTTAGTTATGTATCAAACAATGCTAGTAGACTTTGTAATGTTTGTGGGGAGGGGGGTAGTTTCACCAGCTGTGCTGGTATATACAGGGAATTCTACTATAATAGAATATTTGCAATAATGTATGTTTACATAAAATTGTTCCAGTAAATGTTATTAAGGAAATATATGCATTACATTAACTCGTATGTTTATTATTTTTTCACAAAGAACAGGGTGGTCCCAGTAATGTTATATTGATATTGTAACGGGCACATACGTACGTTACATTGTTTTTTATTATTAAACATGAAAAAAAATAAAAGTTTGCAAATAAAACTTCTTTTTTTTTTGTTAAGAATTAAAAAATTGAAATTAAATGTCTTAAACTCGTATATATATAAAATCGCACAGATGAAAAAAATTATTAAAATTAAACTTTATTAAAAATAGAAAAAGGTATTTTAAAAACAAAAAACTTAAAAAAGATTTAGAGATAAAAATATATCTTTAAGTTTGAAAACAAATTAATTAATGTTATTGAAAAATGGAAATGATTATTTTAATTAGTCAAAGTGAACTAGCCTTTGGGCATTTAAATGTATAAGCAACGGTCAGATAGGAAAACAATAGAAACTAATAGCAAATGAGAGAAATCCATCGGGAAATCGGACCTCAACGGAAGGATCATCATCATCGATGACGTAATGTCCATTGGATCCTTAAGTTACTTATAAAAGAAAAAATTTGGAAATAAAAAGTGATTTGGTTTAATTAATTAGAGGACTGAGATGTGTTAAGTCAGAGAGTTGGTGACGAAGGGATTGAAAGAAGCACTTTCAATTCCTTCAGTTGTTACAAAAAAAAGAAATGAAACATCGCTTTTCTTATACTGAGGACAACAGGATCATCGGGGATTTAATGTGGATTCCAAACGGCATGCAATGGATAAAGAGGAACGTTTTAAAAATCGTAAGAACTTTCAAAACATTTTGAAACACTAAGAACTTTAAAATATAAACTTTCTCAGTATTTAATTTATAAGAAATAGAATCCTATCTGACCAACGTTATTTATTAATTAGTTATAATTTTATTTAATGTATTTCTTTTGTAAAATCATTTCCATTTATTTATTTATTTGTTCTTTAGGTTTTTATTATGATTTCTGTTTTTCGATAAATTAAACTATATAAATATTAAACTTAAGTCGGGCGTGAATGGCTATATAGATTTGTAAAGTTATATTAGGGGAGGGTAATCTTGGGTTATTTGTTTCGTAGTTGAATTAGGTCAATGGATTGGATATATTGGTGTAATTAGTAGATGTACGAGATTCGCTATGGGCAGAATCGCTATTATACGCCGCACACACTCGTTTTGCCTATGGGAGGAATTATAAGACGGAGACCGCAGTTCCTTCCTATGGAGTTTTTTTTTTTTTATTGCTCTTATCGTTAGATAGATGTAGTATTCCTATCTGACGAAAGGCAATTTCTTCTCTTAACATATTTGTGATGTCGTGGTTGTATTACATTAAATACATCGATATATCAGATGGATTGAAGTTTGGTTTGACTGTGAACTTTTGGCCTAAGGTTAAACAAGGATAGAATCAGTGATGATATCCAACCGGTTCACACCGGTTCGCACGAACCGATTCTTAAAATTTAAAAAAAGTTAGCGAACCGGTAATTAAATTATCCGAAAATAAATTTTATTATTATCCTAAAAAATAGTTGAATTAACAAATTACTTAATTATTTCCAACAATAATCTAGAACATTATTTGTATTTTTTTTTTTTGTTATATCTAATGTAACAATGATTCTTTTTGAACATATTGGGTTCAAAATGCTTTTACCAGAATAATTCGACTATACGATATTGCACTTGGAATGTGTGATATGTGCGATGAAATTTGAGTGATTAAGAATTAGTCTGCAAGAAATAATTCACAACAGTTTTGTTTATCGCATTTCAAAATAGTTTTTTTAAAAGTATACAAACAAAAAGTGTTATTTTATTAGTGATAAAGGAACTCATATTTAATTTTTACACAAAGTACGTAAGAAATTAATTAACTATTAGTTTACTTACATTTAACAGAGGCGTTATTAAAATTAAAAATTAGAAATAAATTTGGCACAAATGTATTTATGTATTTAATGAAATTTACTCTTGCGGAAATTATTTTACTTTAAAGATAAAATAACTTCATTCAAAAGGACCTGTCATTGCGAAAATAAACAGTAACATAAAAGCATTGTTCCAATGATTTTGTTATGCCGACATTGTTTTAAATATTTATTTAACTTTTATTTTTTATTTAAATACTTTATTTCTTCACTTACATATTTATCATGCAAGATTTGTTTTTATTTGATTAGTAAATTTAATGGATGATCAGCTGTAGTAAGTTTATAGTACATTATTTTCATTTAGTTTGCTATATCTGATGTAACACTATGTCTTTTTTTAACAATGAGTTCAACATATTTTTTCTAGAATAACTTGTCAAGATGATAAATATAACAATATCTTTGGCTCATCAAGTTGCATGACTCGTTTTTAAATATTTTTTTTCTTTTCCTTTTTTTAATTTTAATATTTTATTTCAGTTTTATGATTTGTTACAAATCATTTATATTAGAAATCAACTAATTAGATGTTTTTTTAAGATGAATGTAATAAGAGAATATAATAAAAATAAACCCTTCACAAGAAATGAAACAAAAATGCCAAACAACAGATTCCTTCATAAAAGATCCAAAAACTGATACAGAATCGAAAATGATAGTAAAATATGATATTTTGAATCAAATTTTGTTTTCTGTTTCTTCTGATGCAACAGAAAATAATGTTGACAACACAAATAAGCTGCTCGGTTCCAAAAGTACAAAAGATGCATATAAAATAAATGTAGATAGTGACAGTCCTGGCTGCTGGAATATGAAATAAGCCAATGAATTCAAAGAGAAATACTGTGGTTTACTTATTATTGGAAAAAAAACTTGAGTGTGATAACAATATCAAAATCCAGACAATAAAAGTGAAGGCAGCTCATGTGTCAAAAGAATGGAGAAGTAATATTGTTCCAAGTGGAAAAAAATAAAATGGTTTAACATGCCTCTTTTCAAAAAAAATAATAATAAAAGAACACTTTTCATCAAAAGCACACCAGATGTGTGTGATGCAATTGAAAGAAAGTGCAAAAAATGCAATTGTTAAATTCATAGACAAGGTTCATGAAAAGTTTATGAGCTCCATCTGTAAAATTTTCAGTACGGTTTGCACTTTAGCAAAACGAAACTGACCATTTTCTGATATTGAACATTTGATAGAATTATAAAAAAAGAATGCATTAGATATGGGAGTGGGACTCCATTCTCAATTCCTGGCTGTCAAAATTGTCAAGCACATTGAAAAATACATTAAAAAGAGTGTTTAAAAATAATAGATAAGAATTTAAAGATATGTTTATAATTAATGAGGCATCAACAATATCGTGCAAACCAGTTCTTAACATTTTTAGTAAGGTTAAAGATGCAGATTTCTCACCAACAATTTTTGTAGATTTAGTGGAATTACAAAACAAAGATGCTGAAACCATTTACACTGCTCTACTACAAAGTCTGCAATCAGTAGGATTTGATAATCCATATTTGAAGAATAATTTGATTGGATTTTGTTCAGATGGAGTAATTGTAATCCTGGGAAGGTAGTCAGAAGTGAATGTTAAAGTAAAAAACCACTATCCTGAGATTATTATTTGGCAATGTTTGAGTTATCACCTTCAGCTTGTGCTGGAGGATTTTATCAAAGACATAAAGCAACTGAATCACTTTACAGCATTTATTAATGAAATATGTAAAATCTTCCATCAGTCTAATAAAAACCAAATGGCATTGAATAAAATTTCAACCAATTTGGGAATTGGAAACTCTAAAAATTGTAGAGTTTTTGATCCAAGATGAGCAGCATGCAGTCATAGAACAGCAGTTGCAACATGGTGAGCCTATCCAGCACTATATGATTTTTTTTTTCTACCAATAAAAAAATTTCTGAAATGGCTAAACATCTTGCCAACAAATATTTTATGAGATCTAGCTTTAAGAATCGATATTCTAGAAGAAATTGCTTTGTTGGTGGATACTATTCAAAAAAGAAGTGTAAATATATTGTATGCTGAACAATTGATTGAGAAAACAATTAAAGCATATCTCAGAGAGAAGAGTGATAGTTATGAAAAAAAAATAAATGAAACTATCTCTTCTAAGGAATTACCTGCATATTAATTTTGTTGAAGACAACAAATGAGTGAGTCTTCCCCATCAAAAATTACTGAATGTAGTGATAACAAATATGGAATTAAGATTAATGGATTGTAATAGCATAAGTAATAATATTCATGATAGAAATCATAAAATCCATCAATTAGTTAAAATTGTGAACCCAGCTGCTTGGAATCTGGAAGAAGCTGTTGTTCTCTGGAAAGAATTTGAAGAGAAATTATCACATTTTTACAAACCATTTCACCATGAGATTTCAGTTAATGATTTCCGTGATTATGTTGAAAATGTTTTGAGAAATCACTAGAAACATGTTGTACATGAAACTATCCAGAAGAGCTAAAAATATAATTAAAACCAAGGCTGAAATGAAGGTTTTTTTGTGGTGAACACAATTTATTCAGATAAAAGAAATCACCTTGAAGTGAAAAATGTGGCAAATTCTTCTAATAATAAATTGGATAAATCTTCCATTAGATCACTGGGATTGCAGTGACTCAGTTCAAGTTTGGCTAAGAAATCACAATACAGCTGATGACGCTATAATCAAAAAGCATCATCAACCTGAAGTGACTAGAATGTCAATATGGAAATATCTTGCCAAATAAATAAGCTTTTTTTTTTCAATTATAAAAAGGGTTTAATTCTTTTTTAATTCCATAAGTGAGATTGCAAAGTACATCATAATGTACATGTGCACTGCAGCACTTTTTGTGTATGGGGGGGGGGTCATGCAAAATTTCTGAGAAATTGCCAAAAAATTTTAGGTATGAAACCAAGAAATGATTTGCTTCCATGCTTAGAAAAAAGAAAAATAAACAGAATAGGTTCTTAAATACAACCTACTTTTAGAGAACTGGTTCTTGGAAATTTGGGATATCATCACTGGATAGAATATTTTCTTTTCAAATGCAAATCTATGTAGTCTATTCATACTCGACACTCTAAATAAAAATGCATTAAATTTAAGTTGGGCATAGATGCTTGCATGGATTCGTTATTGGTTAATTATGTTTTTGGTTTTCATATTTGATCAAAATATATAGACATTCGGTAAATAATGATACCTTACGGTGAGTATCTAAAATGTATTTATTCGGATGTCTTTTAAGTTATTGGTGTCTCTGCGGTATCTTATGATGAATACCATTGGGTTTCTTGTATTCCCTATGCAATTGACGGTATCAATGACTTTGTATTTTGATTGTTTATGTTTATTTTGAAATGTTTTTGACCATGTAATCTATGTAACTGATCTATACTCAACATTTTAAAACAAACTTTTATAAACCCATCTGTGCGAACTTATAATAGTATAAAAATTAAAATGTAAATTAAAATCTAAAATAAAAGTTAAAAATAATGTTAAATGTTAAAGTAAACATGCTAAAATAATAATGTTAAATTTTATATATATGTGCGTAAATAAATGTTTGTATGTTAATTACTGGCAGTGGCTTATTTTATTCTTTTTTAAAAGTTATTCTTAGATAAGAATTTATTATAAATATAAATCTCTGCTACTCCCTGAGCTAGTGACAATGGGCTAACGACCGGATATCAAAATATCTAAAAAAAAATTTTTTTTTTTGACTTACGTATCTGCCTACTTTATAAATTTTTCTAGGTTCAAATGCCTAGATGGCGCCCTGTAGTGCAGATTACGTTAAGGCCTTTCTCCGGATCATTATAATATATTTTTGCATAGTAACAACGCCATCAAGCGGCTGACACGTCTATTAGAACAGTACCGATTTTATTAAACATATAGAACAGGTAGATATTTGTGATGATATTATGTGTATTCAAGATGTGTCAAAGCTATATGGTTTCATACATAGAAAAGAATCTATAAAGATTAGTGACAGTTGTTTGGTTAAAAAGAATGTGTATAAATTGAAGCATTCATTTATTGAAAAACTATTACTTATTGATGAAAATATATATTGCTTATAATAACTTCTCTCATATACACTTTAATGCAAAAAATTTTTTTTAATAAAACTTCTTTATTTTCCTGACAGTTTCGACTGTCCAGCGGCAATCTTCATCAGAGTTTCTCAAATTTGAAATTACAGGAAATTTGAGAAGCTCTGATGTAGACTGCTGGACAGTTGAAACTCTCAGGAAAATGAAGTTTTATTAAAAAAGTTTTTTTGCATTAAAGTGTATATGAGAGAAGTTATTATAAGCAATATATATGAATATATGAAGAAATGCAAAGAAAGTAAAGGAGAAGAATAAGAGTATATACTTATTGATGAAAACTTAATAACAGTCTTTGATGACAGTTTATACTCAGAGAATTGCTTATGTGATTCTCAATATCAACAATTATTTGTAGTTATATTATATTGTGTTACATTATGGAGAAATCATTTTAAAATAATCTTTATCTGATGGTATTTAATGTCACTGTTAATATGTAGATAATGTTCCTTTTTTGTAATTAATTTAATTGGTTTTAAAATGTTTGTAAAATCATTAAATATTAGAAATTTTATTAATCCTAATTCAGAAATACTTACTGCACATAAATTGGCTGATTTTAGGAACTTTTTATTTAAAAATAAGGTTTTATATAAATCAGATGAAATGTTTAATATTGAAGGACATGTTAAGTATTTGTTACATGATGTTATAAAAGGAATTATATTTTATATACATTAATTAAGTTTAATCATAATTGAAAGCAAATAAAAGATCAAGAAAGAAAATGGTTAATATTTATAATAAATTATATAATTTTATTATATCTTTTGTTTCTAAATGTTTTTAAATTTCTTGCAAAAGTTTAATAAATATAATATAGGTAGAATAGTATATGCATGTGGATAATCTTATGCAGATTAATTCAAATGTGCTTTAAAGAAAAGAATATATGAACATAATGGAAACTTGATTGAATTATTTAAATCTGTTTTGAATGCCATATTACTAAATGTAACATTAGAATTTTTTTTGGATAAAATATTTTATATTTTGAAAGTGATTTATGAAAAAAAATTAAGGCAGCTACATATGAATAAATATTTCAACTGCATGATGTTACATAAATTTTGGAAGCTTGGCATTAATCATGGATAAATTGTTATATTTCATTTATTGATATGAATTATAAAAAGTGATGTTGTAAATGAGATATTACTTGTTACTTAAGATGAAGTAATACCAAAAACTAATTATAGTATTATAATTAATTTTTGTTATTTCATGAGCATTTTAATTAGTATTTATTCTTAATGATTGCAGTTTTTAATTATTATGTGCCTATAATATATATATATATCATCATCATCATCATTATCAACCATTATCAATCCACTGCAGGATGAAGATCTCTCCAAGTTTAATCCATCTTCTCCGATCTTTAGCTTCTCTTCTCCACATCACCCCTACACATTTTCTTATTTCATCCATCCATCTTACATGTGGTCTCCTTCTGGGTCTTTTACAATCTCTTGGAATCCAGTTTAAAATTTCAATTGTCCATCTATTATCATCTCTTCTAGCAATATGTCCAGCCCAACTCCACTTCAATCTTTTAATTTTTTCAATGAGGTCAGTAACACCTGTTTGTTCTCTTACCCATACATTGCGTTTTCGATCTCTTCTTGTTACTCCCAACATACATCTCTCCATACTTCTTTGAGTGGTCTGAAGTCTCTGTATTGATCTTCTATTAAGTGTCCAAGTCTCAGATCCATAAGTAAGAACTGGTAAAACACATTTGTTAAAAACCTTTCTTTTCAAACACATAGGCATATTTCCTTTTAATATCAAGTTATTTCTACCAAAAGCACTCCAACCAAGTTTAATTCTATGATTAATTTCCTCTATTATGTTTCCATCTGTATTAATAATCTGACCAAGGTATTTGTAACTCTTAACTTCTTCTAATTCATCATAATCAATCTTTATTTTCATATTTTGAGCAAATCGATTAAACATTACTTTAGTCTTTTTAATATTTATCTTTAGTCCTACTTTCCTACTCTCATCTGATAACTCCTGCAACATTTCCTGCAGCTCGGAAGCATTATTTGCAAAAACAACTACATCATCTGCGAAATCTAAATGACTTAAATAATTTCCATTTACTTTCATTCCTTTAGTTTCCCATTTTAATCCACAAAATACTTCTTGCAGCACTGCTGTAAAAAGTTTTGGAGATATGGAGTCACCTTGTCTTACACCTTTCTCAATGTTGACTTTCCCAGTATCATTATGTAATCTAATTGTTGCTGTTGCATTTTTATAAATATTCTTTAAAATATGACAATATCCTGGATCTATACCTTGATGATCCAATGCTTTAATCACTGAAGAAATGTTTATAGAATCAAATGCCTTTTCATAATCTACAAATCCAAAACATAATGACAACTCATATTCATTTGTCCTTTCTATAACTTCTCTCAATATTTGAATATGATCTACTGTACTAAAACCACTTTTAAATCCAGCTTGTTCTCTTGGTTGGTGAAAATCCAAGGTTCTCTGTAGACGAGTTGTAATTATCTTGGTAAAAATTTTATATAAAACTGATAAAAGGCTGAAAGGTCTGTAATTTCTAATATCTTCTTTATCACCTTTTTTAAATATTAATATTATTACTGCATTCTTCCAATCATCCGGTACATCTTTATCATTTAGACATTTGGTATATAACTTTGCTAATATTTTTTCTGTTTCTTCACCTGCTTCTTTTAATATATCAATTATAATTCCATCATTACCTGGAGCCTTTCCTTTTTTCATACATTTAATTGCATTTCTCACTTCTTCATTTAAAATTCTGGGCAATTCGGAAGATGTAATAGATATAGGAGGTACTTGTTCTTTATTACTATATAATTCTTGATAAAAATCTTCTACCAATTTCATAATGTCATCCCTCTTTTTAGTAATAATTCCATCTTTTTTCCTTATTGCAGATATAAATTTCCTACCAATACCAAAATGTTGTTTTACATTCTTAAGACTTTTATTTTCTTCTATAGCTTTTCTTGCTAGTTCACAGTTATACTTTCTTATATCATTTTCAACTCTTTTCCGCACCATTTTACAAAATTCGAGATATTCAATTCTTTTTAATGCATCATTCTTGCATATCTTCATATTCCTTCTTTTCTTCATAAGTTCTCTAGTCTCAGTAGAAATTTTATTAGTCAATTGCTGCTTTTTTCTACCAGCTATCTTTGTTGCAGTTTTTAAAAGTGTATCAGTTATTTTCATATTAATTTCATTCAAATCTGAATCATGTTCAAAATCTACTAATACTTGAAACCGATTTGTAAGTTCTAATTTAAATTCATTAGAATGTTTCTGAAGATTAGGAATATCAACTGTAAATATAGTTTTTCTTAATAATTTTTGTCTCTCTAGTTTTACATTAACGTGTATCTTACCCCTTACTAATCGATGATCACTTCCTGTGTTAAATTTATTAAGAACATTACAATCTTGAAATATGTATTTCCTGTTAGTCAAAATATAATCCAATTCTGCTGTACCTTCATTTGGATGTTTCCATGTCCATTTCCTTCTAACATTTTTCTCAAAAAAAGAATTCATAATATAAAGTTTTTCCTTCTCTGCAAACTCCACAAGTCTATGTCCTCTCTCATTTCTATTACCATAACCAAAATTACCTACAACACTTTTATCTTTCATTTGTTTACCAATTCTAGCATTAAAATCTCCCATAACAATTTTAAAATGTTGTTTACTCTGATCAAAAGCCTTTTGTACATCCATATAAAAATCTTCTACTACTTCATCACTGTGAGAACTTGTTGGGGCATAAACCTGAATTATCTGCAATTGATATCTGCTATTAAGTTGTATAACTAATCTTGCCACTCTGTCTGATACACCATCAATCTCCACAATATTGTTCTTCCACTTTTTATTTATAATGAATCCTACTCCACTTGTATTTCCAATATTTGTGCCTTTATAATAGAGCATATGTCCACTTTTTAAATCAATTGTCTCTTCACCTTTTCTTCTAACTTCACAAAGTCCAATAATATCCTATTTATATATATATATATATATATTTAAGAAAATGGTAAAATTTAAGACTGGAAATGATGAAATTAGTTAAATGAATTGAAAAAAACTAACCGGTTCAAAATAGGATGCTATCTTTGACAGTTGCATATATTAGATCAAGTTTACTTGGGGGAAATATTAAAAAAGAACATTTTGTAAAGATGAATACTAACTCAACTTTATATATTGAATTTCCAGATTTGAGTTCATCAATCTCTATTTAGCATTGAGATTCCAGCATTTTTAAAATGAAAAATAATAATTAAGTATAAGGAATATTAGAACAATAAAAAAAATATTCAAAGGTAGTGATAAATTTATTGTCCTAAATGAGAAGGAAATGATTAGATATTGCAGGTTTCTATAAATCTAGATATGAGAACAGTAAGTGGAAAATGAACATAAGAGGTTGTTGATATACAAGAAAATGTAAGCATATGGAATACTTATTGTTTGAAACCAAGAGCAAAAGAATTTGTTATTAATAATAGTTTTGTAATAATGGTTTGTTAGTGAATTAGTTGAAAATAGTTTTAATAGATCTGGATACTTTAGATATACAACAAACTAGAGAATATGATGGAGTGGTGAGGAGAAGAATTTTATACATAGGGAAACTGAGTAGATAATTTTAAAAAATAGATGTATAGTGATGTTAAAAATTGGAATGGTGTGGTAAATTAAGGAAGATAACATAAGAATTCTGCATTTTATAATTGTGTTATTTATAAAAGCATATAATATTATAAGCATATATACTATACTATGTATTGTATATATTATGGTGTTATAATAAATATATCTGCTGATATTATTGACATGAAATCTAAATTAATATTTGATGGATCTTATACATATACTACATGTTAATTTGTGGAAGTTGAGCAGTAAAATAAAATAAAAATCAATTGGATTCATAATTTAGTAATGGATTAAAACTTTCCTTTATAGTTATATAAGTATAATTATTATTATTATTATTATTATTTACAGAGAATTATGAGAATTGCTTATATCTTGATAAATATTTCCCATCTTTCTGTTACCATGAGCCATGGAAACATTGGACGGAAACTATTAATCATTCTTTATGGGAGCAAAATAAACTGAAAAATAATGGATGATTTGAATGAATTGTCTGACTTAGATGAAATTGTAGCTTATACAACAAATGAATTACATCTTACTCCATTAAATGTATTTCATCTGCATTGTCAATTCTTTCAGAAGACATTGGTCTTTCATGCTGATGTTAATTTGTGTACTTTTGCAGATTTTCCTAAAATTTTGGGTTCTTTATTTCAAGAAGAAAACATACAATTTAATGATTTTGTACAAGTCGGTTGAGAATCTGATTTAATCTTTAATTGATTTTATTATTTATCATATGCTGAAGAAAATATTGAAGCTGATACAGCAGTAATCTATTCACAAACAGTTTCAAACATGAAGATAGCAATGATTAATTGAAACAATACTTGAACTCATATTTTCAACATTAAAATTGTGTTGAATTTAAATTATAAACTTTTTATACAAAAATATTTTTCTTTAATAAAAAAAAAACTTTTTTCATGATATATAAAAGCACATATGATTTGAAACTTCATATTTTTACTAATACAATTTAAATTTTAAAAATTAGTGGAAGCTTTTTATAATGCTCTGTGTGACAACCTTAAAAATTCCACTATTGAAACTCAACTTATCACTTCTGTCACTGTAATATCATATGATTTTTTTGAGCAATTAACTATTCATTCATTTATATTATAATAGTAAAAGTTTATTTTGCAAGAAATTTCTCTTCAAAGTTCTTGAATCATTAAAAAAAATTGTGGGAAGAGATTAAGGTAGTCTTTTTTTTATTATTATAAAAATGTAATAATAGATAATTCAGTAAAATTTTATTGTTATTTGTATTTTCATCTCTTTTAATTTCGTACTTTGTTAATTCCTTAAATTAGAAGCTGTATTTTTTTGAATCAATATTTGAAATGCATCCTTAGTTCTTTTTAACCTATTTTTAAAATAATTACTTTTTATAATATTTCTTGTTTCAAAGTATTATAATTATACTTTATTTTGTATAAATTGATTATATTCATGTATTTTTGATTATTTAAATAATTTAATTTTTTCACTTGCCATTGATCCTGATAGTTTGGATAATCAATATCCTATTGCAAATAAAAATATTGATGAATTGGATTTATCTGGTTATAATTGAAGAAAATGTAAAAGCTATATTAGAAAAAATTGATATACTCATAAACTAAATAAATAAAAAGTGGCATATCTTTAACGAGAATTTTTTTTTTATCTATATACAAAATAAGATTTTAAAAAATCATCAAGAAAAATTATTGTTGTGTGAGAATCTTTTTATATAAAGCTTTACTTTTAGATTTTTATAAATATACTGAACACATGTCTTTTTTATTACATTTGTATTAAGAATTTTTAATTTATTTATTTATTCACTTTTTTTTAGTTAAATATTTTTTTAATTAATATTTAGTAAAAAGAAGGGATAGTTTTAGAAATTATTTTTACTGATTTTATATCTCATTGTTATTTTTCAGATAGAAAATCATGCAAGTGAGCTTTCTGTTTTTAAAGAAGCAGCCAAGATTGCTGAAGAAACTCTAAAGACTAAAGAGGTTTGTTAAAATTATTTCCTAAAGTATTTCATCATGATTTAAGAACTTTTAAGACACCCCATTCAATATACCAATAAGAACTAATATGAGTGAGAAAAAAAAAGCTTTCTCAGATGTGAAAGGCAGTAATCTCATCATACTGACTATATACATGTTAATGACCAGCTCATTAATTTTGTTTATCATGTGTATAGTCATATGGTAGTAACAACTACAATAATAAGATCATATGGAGTGGATATTAAAAATTTGTTCTGATCACCTTCTATAAAGCAACAAATAGAAAGCAACAGTTTCTACTTAATATAGCAATGTTTGTTTGTTTTTTTTTTGCACCTTGTTATGAGGAGCATTTTTTCAGCTGACTCACATTAACGTTCATGTAAATGGATTCTATCAACCTCGTTAGTTTTTTTTTATCTTCTTTAATCACTATATTTTCTGAATAATTTTTTAAAATAAAAATGTGAATATTTATTTTATATACTTAGCTTAAAAAAAAAATGATACAGGATATTTCAAACTAGCTTTTTTCAAATATATATAAAATAATAAAACTAACTAGAATATACATATATATATTTCTACAGTACAAATCATTAATATATATTTTGACTATATAATGCAAAGAAATAGTATGTGTACTTTCATTTTTATTATATAGTTTTTTTAAAAAATAATTTAATGAAACTGACAATAAATTTATGTTTTCTGTGTTATTTATTAATTGTATAAATAATTTTTGAACTATAGTCAGCTTAATGTATGGCTACCATTTTAAATAGTATATAACAATACTTTGTATTTCAATTTTCTTCTTTTTCTTTTTCCTATGTATTGATTTGTACTTTAACATATCATACCATTTACAACTTTCTTAAACACTTTATCAATACTATTTATATCAAAACTAACAGTTTCAACTGTCCTGCAGTCATCATCAGAGTTACAATCTGACTTGTTATTATTACTATATTCAAATATATAATTATATAATTAATACACTTATACCCATGTTCATATACATAATTAAATACACTACATAAAACAAAAATAAAATATACATTTTAACCTGACCATTATAAATAATCATTTCCCATTTTATTACTTTGCTCTTAAATAATTCTATCCACAGTTATTTTATATCACTTTTTTTTATTTTTTTAAAAAAATATTTATTATAATTATAAAACTTTAACATTTATTCTACTATTTAATGCATATTATTGTCATTTTATTTATATTATAAATCAACTTCTAACCTTTTCTTATTTTTTTTGAATATTTTATAATTATCAATTAACTTTTCCCACATTATAAATTACTTTTTTACATTACAAAAATTACCTACGTCTTTACAATCCTATTTCTAAAAACCCAACTGATAAAATTTTCAAAATTTGTTCACTTGTTTAACACTTACTGTATCATCATTTTCTTCAACTTTATTCTTTTAACCTCTTTCAAATTCAAACTATTATTAATAATAATTGCTTATAAAATTATTGTCTTTACCCTAAAATCCCTATTAAGATTTGATTTTATATTCTTAATCAGTGTTGTCTTTTTAATTTTCCTATCCCTTTTATTTGTGTAATTAATCATTTTTATACTATCTTTCTCAAACCTATGACCTGTTTCTAATGAATACAAATAAATAGGTGATCTCTTATCATATTTATGTTGAATTAATCTTGTATAAATTGAATTCTTTGTTTCTCTTACATAATTAGTTTTATATTTTTACTTTTACATGATTTGCATTCAATTTTATATACTCCATTTATGCATTTTTCTACTTTTCTCACATATTTATTATCTAATATTTGATGATTAAAGAGTTTAGAGATAATGAATACCCAGAAAAAGTTATAGAAGAAAGTATAAGAAAATCGGAAGAGAAATTTAATAAAAATAATGTGATAATATGCATGAAAAATAAAATAGATAAGAATAAATATATAGGTATTAAAACTTATAATAATAGTATTGTAAAAACTATGAACAAAATAATTATTAGAATTAATAAAAAGTTCAATAATGTAATAAAATTTAAGATAGTAAATAAAAGAAGGAAGAATATTTGGTATTCATACTTATGACAATCCATCCCGCTTGATGGCATTGTTGCTAGCCAAAAGTAGTTGAAAATACCGTCTATCAGGCACAACTTCTCAATTGCTATGAGTAATTGAGTGCGAGCAATTGAGTCTTGACTAATGGTGGCCAGCAGCGTGTTTTGCAATCAATTGCTCTCACAATTCACATTTAGCCTACTGTGTCAGTTAGCTCTGATACGTGTTGTTTACCATTTATACAAATGCTGACCCTTAACATATTGCTAAGTTATCATGATGGTGTGTGAATAATTTAAATGATGGAAAGTGAACCAATATTTGCTCAAAAGTAATTATTTTCAAACCTAAATTAATTACTATAAGGTCCTCCAAATTGTCACACTGTATGCAATGTAACCCCCCCCCCCCTAAATACGTTAAAATTAGGAAATATGATGATTCGGCATACCTGAATCTAAAGTCTTGTATGTTGCAAGAACTTGCGTTGGTGAAAAAATGACTACTTGTGAAAAAAAATTTTTCGTTCAAGCTGTCTCTATTGCATAATATATTAAATTACGGTTCACAAAGAAAAATTAAATAAAGGAACATTTATTACCAAACAAATAAATTGGTTCTTGGGGCGTTATCAACCAAAAATAAAACTATGTTTGAAGTAATCAAATCAACGTTAGTGAAAAAAAGTATTCATTCAAGCTGTCTCTATTGCCAATATATTAAATTATGGTTCTCAAAAAAAAAAAAACATGAAATAAAGGAACATTTATTATCAAACAAAAATAAATTGGTTATTGAGGCATTGTTTATCAACCAAAAATAAAACTATGTTAGAAGTAATCAAATCAAGGTTAGTGAAAAACATGATATTAACAAAGAAACATTTTGCAAATATATTCAAGTACTTTCCAAAAAAAACCTAACCTAAACGAACATTTCCTACAAAACAAAAAAATATTGGTTATTTTTTTAAAATAAAGGAACATTTATTATAAAACAAAAAAAAATTGCTTATTAATTGAAAATCTATAACATTACTTTAAAAAATAATAAAATAACATAATTTTAAAGAGTTGTTTATGTATTGTTTATTTGTTAAAATATTAAAGAAAATGTAATGGCCTGTTAACGTTATATCAATGTGTTTTGTTGGAGGAACAATGCCATCAAGCAGAATGGATTGTCATAAGTATGAGTACCGAATATTGTTAATATATTAGATAATAAATATGTGAGAAATGTAGAAAAATGCATAAAAGGAGTATATAAAATTGAATGCAAATCATGTAAAAGTAAAAATATTAAAAATTAATTATGTAGGAGAAACAAAGAATTCAATTTATGCAAGATTAATTCAACATAAATATGATAAGTGGTCTCCTATTTATTTGCATTCATTAGAAACAGGTCATAGGTTTGAGAAAGATAGTATAAAAATGATTAATAATACAAATAATAGAAGGGATAGGAAAATTAAAGAGATAATATTGATTAAGAATATAAAACCAAATCTTAATAGGGATTTTAGGGTAAAGACAATAATTTTATAAGCAATTATTATTAATGATAGTTTGAATTTGAAAAAGGTTAAAGGAATAAAGTTGAAGAAAATGACGAAAGAGGTGTTAAACAAGTGTACAAATTTTGAAAATTTTGTTAGTTGGGTTTTTAGAAATATGATTGTAAAGAGGGTTAGAAGTTGATTTATAATATAAGTAAAATGGCAATAATATGTATTATAATAGTAGAATAAATGTTAAAGTTTTATAATTGTAATAAATAATTATTATTTTTTTTTTAAAAATAAATTGAAGTGATATAAAATAAATATGGATAGAATTATTTAAGAGTAAAATGATAAAATGGGAAATGATTATTTATAATGGTCAGGTTAAAATATATATTTTATTTTTGTTTTATTTTGTGTATTTGATTATGTATATGAATATGTGTATAAGTGTATTGATTATATAATTATATATTTGAATATTGTAGCTCTGATGATGACTGCAGGACAGTCAAAACTGTTAGTTTGATATAAATAAATAGTATTGATAAAGTGTTTATGAAAGTTGTAAATGGTATGACTTTGTATTACCAATAATATATACTTCTTTGGTTACCTGTGAGTTAATTTAGTTTTTCATAATTTGTGAATACTCAGTTTCATTTTTTGGTCATTATTCAATGTACTTATAAAATATGCTTTGTTAATTTTTTTTAAATTTCAAATCATTCTCAGTTTATAATGTCATTATGAAATTTTTATTGCAACTTGTTGCACATGATCAAAAATTAATTTGTCTTATTCAGTCACATTGAATATACACAAATTATGAAAAATTGGATAAAATTCATTTGTAAATTGTTTGTATCTAAAATAGCTAATATATAAATTTTATTGATAAGTCAATGTTTTTTTACTATATGTTATTCAGAATAATTAGTAAATGAGATAATATGCATATAGCTGAATTACATGTACCAGTTTTATTATATTTATTAATAGATTAATGTACTTAGAAACAAGGTAAATATCTGGAAAAATGAAAGTCCCACATCACAATGCATCAGATATATCTGATCACCGGATGACAGATGTGATTGAAACATTTATATAATAGTAGTGCTAATTATCCACGAATAAACACAGATGTCTTTTTGTATATATGGTTAGTTATCTTTTAATGCTATTATTTATCTTGAGCTATTTAATTCCCAGTAATATTATTATTATTTTTTTATTATTTGTAATATTTTTTGTTTATTGAATCACTGGATTGAATTATGTCTAATGGTTGCTAAAAGAAGTTGTATCAATCATATTCTCTTCTTGTATAAGACATAATGGTGGTGGCCGGATGCAACTAAAAATGTTTTTGTACTTACTGATATGAAGTAATCCAAATGCAATCTTTTTTCCCAAGTGTTTTTGAATAATTACCTCTGAAACTCTAATTTCTATACTTAATCATTCATCTGATGTTAACATATTTTTCTATTATACTCTATCCAATAAAACTGAATATATATCAAAAGAAATATTTTGCATTTGTATATGTGTGCATATATATAAAAATATATAAAATAGAGAAATACATAGTTTTTTTATATATTGTATTAAATACATGCTTTAATATTTTACCAGCAGTTATTCGTAAATTTTTAAGTCCTTGTAAATATTCATTATCAAATGAAAATTTTTATTTGAAAAAAGTTATAGTTTTCTATAATAAGAAAATTACTATTTTTAGCTGGGTTGTTGTGTATACTCTTTCAGTAATCAAAAATTAATTCACTTGTAATTTTAATATTTTATTTTAGGAATCCTGGGAGCAACAGTTGAGCACTTTGAAACAAGAAAATGAAGCTGGAGTAGAGCGTCTCAAAGAATTGGAACAACAAAATATTTTGTTACATGATCAATTAGAAACAGTAAGTTTGAAAATGATTGGTGAATAAAATTTATGTTTCTGTTATTTAGTAATAATTTCCATCATATCTATTAAACTCTGCTTACTATTTATTTATAAAATTATTAGAAATAAAATGTTATCTATGGTCTTTCAAGTTTTTAAATGGAGCAATAACTTCTATATTTCACTTTGCTTTTAACTTAATTTAACTAGTTGATTACCCTTGGCGCCATATTGAATTTTTAAAAAACTGGCTTGAGACACAATTTTCGCAACACTTCAGTTTTAATAAGGTTAGAGCAAAAAGCCTTACATTGATAGAAACTAGAAAAACAAAGAAAAACAATAAAGCTAAGACAAATAGTGATTACCATTAAAAAATAAGGAAAAAAAAGAAATTTCAACATCTAACATAATTATTACTTTATTGTTTGTTCATAATTTTTAATTTATTATTAACTAAGTTTAAATTACATCTTCATTGATAATTTCTTTGTATTCGTCACAAAATTATCTTTCAATACCATATAGAATACTTCTTACCTGAGATAATCCATAGCTTCAGAATCTCCAAAACAAGTCGCATATGAATTCTTCATTTTTATCTTGTACCCCAAAAGTTACCAAATCTCAAAGGTGTCTATAAGAAAAAGATTCATCCTAATAAAGGATACAGAACAAATCATTTCCAGAAGATAGGTATAAATCATATCTTATACAAAATTCATCTTGTGCTATGAATTCGAAATTAACCAGTTTTCCGGTTAGTTGTTCCTGGCAAATACAATGAGATGTTAAATTCATCACCTAGGAGAAAATATAATTTTTTACACTGCCTTGATAAGGACTTGTAAGAGTTGAAAGCACTTGGAAATATTATTTGTTATTATTTTATTTATATTAAAGAGACTCTGTATTAACAATTGACATGAATTGTTTTTTTTTTTTTAGAAGATAGATATGCATTTGTCATCATAGCAATTGCCTTCTTGTCTATCTAAAACTAGAAATTGTAGGCTACTATCTGTATCACTGATAAAATGAGTTTCATCTCTTCATTTTATATTTTTTTGTGTGCATCAGTGATGTTTATATTTTTTATGCACACCAGTGATGCTATCTTGTTATATTTATTGTCCCACAGAGATAAAATTTATTTGCATATAGCTCATTTGCTAGCTATAGACTTGAAAATAATGTGATGCAAGATGTAGCAAAACTACTCACTCCACAGCATGAGTACCAAGGCATAGGCAAGAATCAGAATTTGATTCTTTGCCTGCATACCATTCCACGTATATTATAACAGTCGGCGAACCTCCCTAACCTAATCTGCCATACCAGGGCGCCACCAGGCCATTTGAACCTAGAAAATTTATACAGTAGGCAGATACATGTGGGAGAGGTTACCTTTTTATCGAACCGAAAGCACCAGTCGCTAGCTCAGGGAGAAGCTGAGCTTAAAATATCATACTGTATTCAAATTTCTAATGCTTACTTTTAAATATTAATAAAATAAGTTACTGCCAAAATTAATTCACACACGCATTAAAAAGATTCTGAAAATTAATTTGATTTGGATTATATGCACAGATGGAAATGTTTAATAGATTTAAATACAATTTTAATATTTTATTAAGTGTGAACATGCTACATAGATTACGCAATAACCAACCCAATCCCTTTTAATATTAGGCCAAAAATCTTACATTTAAACCAACGCTAGCTTACTGATATACCAATGTGACCAATGCAAAATGAGATTATTAGCATAACACAATCATGCTAACAGGAATTTTACATCTGTAGCATGATATCATTAGAAAAATAACGAATCATGGTGAGAAGGAATGAGCATCTTCCCCATGATACAAGAACAAAATTATACAAGACGCTCTGTAAATAGTGATAGTGGTCTTTGCCGGCTTACTGTCCCAGTCAGAATGTAAGAAAATAAATGGCGTAGAAAATACATCTACAACCATTGACAACATGATGACTACTCTTTTGGGTCATACGTTCAGATGGGTATTATGCAGTGATGATATCCAACCGGTTCGCGTGAACCGGTTCTTAAAATAAAAAAAAATTAGCGAACCAGTGGTTAAATTATCCAAAAATAAATTTTATTATTTTTATCCTAAAAAAAAGTTAAATTAACAAATTACTTAATTGTTTCCAACAATAATCTAGAACATTATTTGTATTTTTTTTTTTTGTTATATCTAATGTAGCAATGATTCTTTTTGAACTTATTAGGTTCAAAATGATTTCACCAGAATAATTCGACTATACGACATTCCACTTGGAATGTGTGACATGTGCGAAGAAATTTGAGTGATTAAGAATTATTCTGCAAGTAATAATTCACAACAGTTTTGTTTTAAGTAATTAAATCCATTATGAATCGCATTCAAATTAGTTTCTTTAAGAGTATACAAATAAAAAGTGTTATTTTATTACTGATAAATGAATCCATATTTAATTTTTACACAAGGTAAGAAAGAAATTAATTAACTATTAGTTTACTTACATTTAACAGAGGCGTTATTAAAATTAAAAATTAGAAATAAATTCGGCACAAATGTATTTATGTATTTGATGAAATTTACTCTTGCTGAAATTATTTTACTTTAAAGATAAAATAATTTCATTCAAAAGAACATATCATTGCGAAAATAAATAGTAACATAAAACCATTGTTCCAATGATTTTGTTATGCCGACGTTGTTTTAAATATTTATTTATCTTTTATTTTTTATTTAAATATTTTATTTCTTCACTTACATATTTATCATGCAGGATTTGTTTTTATTTGATTAGTAAATTTAATGGATGACCATCTGTAGTAAGTTTATAGTACATTATTTTCATTTAGTTTGCTATATCTGGTATAACAGTGTGTCTTTTTTATCAATGAGTTCAACATATTTTTTCTAGAATAACTTGGCAAGAAGATAGCTCATCAAATGGCTTGACTCGTTTTCAAATATTTTTTCCCTTTTTTTTTTTTTAATTTTACTATTTTAAGTTTTATGATTTGTTACCACTCATTTGTATTAAAAATCAATTAATTAGATTTTTTTTTTTTTCTAAGGCCAGTGTAACATGAAAATATAATACAAATAAACACTTCACAAGAAATGAAACAAAATGCCAAACAATATCGGATTTCTTCATTAAAGATCCAAAAACTGATACAGAATCGAAAACGATAGCAAAGGATGATATTTTGAATAAAGTTTTTATTTATTTATTCATTTTGAATCAAGTTTTGTTTTCTGTTTCTTCTGATACAACAGAAAATAATCTTGACAACACAAATAAGCTGTCCAGTTCCAAAAGTATATAAGATACATATAAAATAAATATATATAGTGACCTTCCTGACTGCTGGAATATGAAATAAGCCAATGAATTCAAAGAAAAATATTGTGGTTTACTTATTATTGGAAAAAAGCTTGACTGTGATATCTATACCAAAATAGAGTCAATAAAAGTAAAATCAGCTCATGTGTCAAAAGAATGCAGAAGATGTAATATTGTTCCAAGTGGAAAAAATAAAATGATTCAACAAGCGTCTCTTCAAAAAAAAAATAAAGGAACACTTTTTATCAAAAGCACACCAGATATGTGTGTTGCAATTAAAAGAAAGTGCAAAAAATGCAATTTCCAAATCCATAGACAAAGCTCATGAAAAGTTTATGAGCTCCACTTGTAAAATTTTCAATATGGTTTGCACTTTAGCAAAACTAAACGGACCATTTTCTGATATTGAACATTTGATAGAATTACAAAAAAAGAATGGGTTAGGTATGGGAGTGGGACTCCATTCTCGATTTGCAGCTGTCAAAATTGTTGAACATATTGCAAAATACATTAAAAATAAAGTGTTTAGAAAAATAATAGATCAGAATTTAAAGACGTGTTATAATTGATGAGGTATCAGCAATATCATACAAGCCAGTTCTTATCATTTTTATTAAGGTTGAAGATATAGATTTTTTACCGTTTTTTGTAGATTTAATGGAATTACAAAACAAAGATGCTGAAACCATTTACACTGCTCTACTACAAAGTCTGCATTTAGTAGGATTTGATAATCCATACTTAAAGAATAATTTGATTGGATGTTGTTCAGATGGAGCAAGTATGATCCTGGAAAGGTGATCAGGAGTGAATGTTAAAATAAAAAATCACTATCCTGAGTTTATTATTTGCCATTTTTTGAGTCATCGCCTTCGGCTTCTGCTGGAGGATTCTACCAAAGATATAAAGCAAATGAATCACTTTAAAGCATTTATTGATGAAATATACAAAATCTTCCATCAGTTTAATAAAAACCAAATGGCACTGAATAAAATTTCAACCAATTTGGGAATTTAAATTCTAAAAATTGGTAGAGTTTTTGACCCAAGATGGGCAGCATGCAGTCATAGATCAGGAGTTGCAACATGGCGAGTCTATCCAACACTGTATTATTTTTTTTCTACTAATAAGAAATTTTCTGGAATGGCTAAACATCTTGCCAACAAATATTTTATGAGAGATCTGGCTTTAATAATCGATATACTAGAAGAAATGTCTTTGTTGGCAGATGCTCTTTAAGGAAGAAATGTAAATATGTTGCATACTGAACAATTGATTAAGAGAACAATTAAAGCATTTGAATGTCAGAGAGAAGAGTGGTACTTACAAAAAAATAATAAATAAAACTATCTCTTCTAAGGAATTCCTGCATCTTAATTTTGTTGAAGACAACAAATGTGCGAGTTTTCCCCATCAAAAAGTACTGAATGTAGTGACAACAAATATGACATTAAGATTAATGGATTTTAATAGTATAAGTAATGATATTCAAGATAGAAATCATAAAATTCATCAATTACTTAAAATTGTGAATTCAGATGCTTGGAATCTGAAAGAAGTAATAGTTCACTGGAAAAAATTTGAAGAGAAATTACCAGATTTTTACAAAGTATTTCCTCGTGAGATTTCAGTTAATGATTTCCATGATTATGTTGAAAATGTTATGAAAAATCACCAGAAACATGTTGTACCTGAAACTATCCAAAGAGTTAAAAATATAATTAAAACCATTGTTGTGAATTCCGCAGAGGCTGAATGAAGGTTTTCTGTCATGAACGCAATTTATTCAGATAAAAGAAATCATCTTGAAGTGATAGATGTGGCAAATCTAGTAATAAATTAGATAAATCTTCCATTAGATTATTGGGACTGCAGTGACTTAGTTCAAGTATGGCTAAGAAATCACAACACAGCTGATGATGCTAAAGTCAAAAAGCATCCTTAATCTGAAGAGACATATGATGCAAATAGAATGTCAATATGGAAATGTCTTGACAAATAAATAAGTTATGTTCCAATTATAAAAATGGTTTAATTCTTTTTGCTTCCATAAGTGAGATTGCAAAGTACATCATAGTGTGCATGTGCACTGTTGCACTTTTTTGTGGGGGGGGGGGTCATGCAAAATTTCTGAGAAGTCGCCAAAAATGTTTAGCTATGAAACCAAGAAGTGATTTGCTTCCATGGCTTAGAAAGCAGGAAAATAAACAGAGTAGGTTCTTAAATACAACCTACCTTTAGAGAACTGGTTCTTGGAAATTTGGGATATCATCACTGGTACTATGCCCTGTATGCTAACATGGTACAAGGGAACGAGTATCCAATGCATCTACTCAAGTTACATTGACATAAAACATCCGTACATCTATCCACTAGCACCGATCCAACTATGAAACAATTAGCCCAAAATTAACACCCTTTAGACTGACAATCTTACGAATCTATGCAGCCATTCACGCTCACTTTAAATAATTAATTTAAAAGAAATTACGAGAATGGAAATGATATTAAGCATATTTTTTTAAAAAATGAAAATATATAAATAATTTAAAATTTAGTCATATAAGAGATTTCTTTTAAAAGTTAAGTGACACTTAAAATATTGGAAAAAGTTCGCATTATATGATTAATGTTCATACCTCATTTAAAAGAAAAGTTTATACTTTCCAATGCTATAGGTAAAGTCCATCTTTGTAATCCTTGATGCATGGTAGAATTCAAAGTTCTTTCCATTTCCTATTCTAGATGGAGAGAGGTCCGTTGCTAGCTATTTTCCAGGAACCGTCCTATTCTGGAGACCGCTTCAGCTGCTGCAAATACGGGAAACGTAAATTATTGCAGAACCCTACATTTTGGAGATCCACAATACACTTCTAAATATACTTAATAATACACAATCAGCAAGAACAATCCAAAAATCTCTTCTCCCTTCAAATTTTTTTTTTATCTCTGTAAATTCTTATCAGTAGTATTTTTTTACTTTATCTCTTATCTGACTATATGCCCTAGGGCCTGTTTGCAATTACTTCACAATAGAAAATCATAAACAGCATTTTTTTTTAAAAATTCTTTTATATTAAAAAGAATCTTGTTTTTAGATTTTAAGTTTAAATTATATAATTAGTTTGCCATCTGTGCATTATATATATTAATTCAAATCAAATTATTAAATTCCCCTTTTTTTATATACATATATTTCTACTCAAGGGTGATTTTATATTTTTTTTACTTCTATTTGAAAGAAATGTAACGGTATAGATTTATTCCGTTACATATTACCAAACTTTGTCAAAAACAAAATTAAAAAAAAAAAAGAACTTACTTGGCGTTAGTAGAAAACATTCTTAAAGATTTTTTTTTTTTTTTTAATAATTACACACACAAAAAAAAAACTATTCTCCCCAACTTTTTACATCAGCTGAGCATCTCCCATCAGACAGTTCCCAACTTACTTTTTTTTAATTATTATTATTAATCAGACTTTCCTAAAATTACTTTTTTAATATTATATTTCATAAGTTTTTTTTCTTACGTGTATGCATGCATATGTGCACAATATTCATTCTGGTAGTACTTTTACATCTACATTATAATCTATAACTTTAAAATATAAACAAAAATTTATTTAAAAAACTTTTGTTACTGGCATAACCTATTCTTAAAATTCTTAGGGTGCTCATGGTTATAGTGATCGCCCCATGTTGGGCGCCAATTATAACGGTCGATGAACCTCCCTGGAAAATTTATACGGTAGGCAGATACACGGCGGAGAGGTTACCTTTTTATCGAACCGAAAGCACCAGTCATTATCTCAGAGAGAAGCTGAGCTTAAAATATCATACTGTATTCAAATTTCTAATGCTTATTTTTAAATATTAATAAAATATATAAAATAAGTTACTGCCAAAATTAATTCAACAAAACATTTTATTAAAAAGCACACATGCATTAAAAAGATTCTGAAAATTAAATGATTTGGATTATATGCACAGATGGAAGCGTTTAATAGATTTAAATACAATTTTAATATTTTATTGAGTGTGAACATGCTACATAGATTACGCAATAACCAACCCAATCCCTTGTAATATTAGGCCCAAAATCTCATTTAAACCAACGCTAGCTTACTGATATACCGATATGACCAATGCCAAATGAGATTATTAGCATAACAGTCATGCTAACAGGAATTTTACATCTGTAGCATGATAGCATTAGAAAAATAATGACTCATGGTGAGAAGAAATGAGCATCTTCCCCATGATACACGAACGAAATTATATGAGAAGCTCTGTAAGTAGTGATAGTGGTCTTTGCCGGCTTACTGTCCTAGTCAGAATGTAAGAAAATCAATAGCGTAGAAAATACATCTATGACCATTGACAACGTGATGACTACTCTTTTGGGTCATACATTCAGGTGGGTATTATGCCCTGTATGCTAACACGGTACAAGGGAAAGAGTATCCAATGCACCTACTCAAGTTACATTGACATAAAACATCCGTACATCTATCCACTAGCACCGATCCATCTATGAAACAATTAGCCCAAAATTAGCACCCTTTAAACTAACAATCTTACAAATCTATGCAGCCATTCACGCTCACTTTAAATAATTAATTTAAAAGAAATTACGAGAATGGAAATGATATGAAGCATATTTTTTAAAAAAAGAAAATGTATAAATAATTTAAAATTTAGTCAGATAAGAGATTTTTTTTAAACGTTAAGTGACACTTAAAATACTGGAAAAAGTTCGCATTATATGATTAATGTTCATACTTCATTTAAAAGAAAAGTTTATACTTTCTAATGCTAAAGGTAAAGTCCGTCTTTGTAATCCTTGACGCATGGTAGAATTCAAAGTTTTTTTCATTTCCTATTCTTTTAGATGGAGAGAAGTACATTGTTGGCTATTTTCTGGGAACCGTCCTATTCTGGAGATCGCTTCAACTGCTGCAAATACGGGAAATGTAAATTATTGCTGACCCCTACATTTTGGAGATCCGCAATACTCTTCTGAATATACTTAATAATACACAATCAGCAAGAACAATCCAAAAATCTCTTCTCCCTTCAAATTTTTTTTTTTTAACTCTGTAAAGTCTTATCAGTAGTATTTTTTTAATTTATCGCTTATCTGACTATATGCCCAAGGGCCTGTTTGCAATTACCTCACAATAGAAAATCATTTTCATTCTAAGAATAAAAATAACTAATTAACAGCATTTTTTTAAAAATTCTTTTATATTAAAAAGAATCTTGTTTTTAGATTTTAAGTTTAAATTATATAATTAGTTTGCCATCAGTGCATTATATATATTAATTCAAATCAAATTATTAAATCACCCCCTTTTTTTTATAAGTATATTTCTACTCGGGGTGATTTTATATTTTTTTTTTACTTTTATTTGAAAGAAATGTAACGGCATATATTTATTCCGTTATAATATACAAAACTATTGTGGTTATCTCCACACACACACCATTTGAAATCTCTCCCTTTATCAGTGTTAAATGTTTATATTTTCACAAGGTATTATGCCCAGTACATTTTGTGATTGCTTTGTCAACTGCAAAATTTCTCTATATTTGATAATCAGTCCTAAAATTTACATTGTACTGCAACACAAAGACAGTAATGCAATATAAACATAGTAAAATAAATTATTAACCCTTTTGAGAATCATTATGTCTATAAAATAAGGTTAAAAAATAACTCAATAAGGTTATAAAATAACTGAGATCACAACCCCAAAATTACAAACTACTTTTGTTCAATTTGAATACAAATATATATATGTATAATAAAGAGCATAAATGATTTATTATTATATAATTTATATACTACACAGACACCAATACAAATGTAAACATACTATTGCATCAAATAATTTACTATTGAAATAACTAAAAAAATTTTAATACTTACTACCTGATATTCTGATAACGTTTCGAAGGCCTTGAAATGCGAATTATCGGTGCATTTTTATTCTATTTTAGTAGGCTCATTGGCCATTTAAAAAATTTCTGCCTTTATCTTCTCTGTGAAAACTTGTAAACTGAGCAAAAAATAAAATTAAAATCTTTTTATAAAATAATTCATAAAAAATTCAAATTTTATCAGATTCAACATGATATATGCCATTAAAAAGATCAAAAGGAGCAACAAATGCTGGGATTTCTGTTGACATCATGCTTGTAGTTTTTACGCAATTTTAAAAAGAACACAAAACTTCAACAAAGGAGTTAAAAGCAAAATGACAAATAGAAGTTATTGTAAAAATAAAAAATTTACATGTAAATTCAAATTACAGCATCACGGCACATTAACAATAAAGTACAAATTGTGCCCAGACGTTTGTGTGTATACATAAATGTATTTGCCTTCAAAATTATAGCAATTTTGTTTTTTTTTTTAAAAAAGGAAATGCGTTTAATTAATGTCATACTAACAATAAACTTATTATTAATTGAATACGACTCCTCTGTTAATTTAAATGACATTTTCTTGATAACGTTAAAGTCTTATATGTAGAATTATCTTAATGGAATAATTTAATTTACTATCCTATTAACTATTAATGCATTCAGATATTTCCTGTCGGTCATATCTCACTTTTATTACATTTTATTTATTATTTGTTGTTTTCACATTTGACTGATTAGTACATATCAGGGGTCAGCAAATTTTTTAACATGAAGAGATATTTTGTTTAAATCCCCCCCCCCCCCCGTTAAAGAGCCACAAGAAAAGAGGTATCTCTCTCTGCCCCCATTATAGATCCGCAAGGAAAGTGTTAAAAAATGTGTTCATGAAATATTCGAATTTCAGATTGCTATGGATAGATTTTGAACATTTATTTCAGTAATAGAACATTATAGACTCTGTATACATGCTAATGAAAATAAAAATTATCTTAAAAATAAATAAATAAAAACAAAAATTTATTTTAACAATTTGATTTATTCACAAATTTCTAATATATAAACATTCGTCGTATACAATAATTACTATTCTGAAATAAGGTTGAATTCAAGAAACAATGTTGTAATGTACAATTTTTCCTCTCCTAGAGTTATTAAAATATTTATTTACAAATTACAAGAGGAAATAAGAAATGTGTTTATGTTTATCATAATAAAAAGAGCCATGAGATTGGGATCAAAAAGCCATATTTGATTCATGAGCTATAGTTTGCTATTCCTTAGCACACAGTCAGATGATTATTATTCTTTGAAGTGAAGGTATGAAGTTATATTTTACTAAATATTCTTAAATAAAAGTATCAGTAATGATTTTGATATAACTAATTTCAAATTCATTAACATTGATTGGAAGGTCTAATTTGATGTTTATGAAATGAATTTTGTTATTTTAGTAATTTTTTTTTCTCAGTATTAGAAAATTATTATTTTTAATGGAATCTTCTGTAAATAAAATATTTTTAAGAGCACTAGTGGAGGGATTCTGTTATTTTTAAACATTTTCCTTTATTCGGGTAGAGTTTCAAAATGGAAAAGAAATATTTCTTTTTTTAATTTGGGATGTTTAGATATTGAAATTTTACAAGTAAACATCATTAAGTATAGGATTATATATCTGGCATAATAATATAATTTTGAAAATGGATACTCATTGTTATCATTCTTCTGCTACACTTGAATTATATTTTAACATATTTCTCGGATCTTATTAAAAATAATATCTGTTGATTTTATCATTATCCTTAATCAATGAATTGAATAGAGACAATTTTTGGCTAATTCAGTATATAAGTAATAATTATGTATAGTTTGTATTATAAATTTAAATAGCAGATTGTACATCTATATATTGTTATGTGTGTATATATATATATTGAAACAGTACGGTCTGCTCTGCAGATCTTCGTTTCACCTTTTCTCACCTATTTCCTACCCTCATACCTTTAGTTTGAACCCCAATCTATCGTAGTGTGTCTCCAATACGCTTATATACCGAAAATCCCGTCTAATTTTAAACCACGAGTACAACGCTCGTATTATATATATAAGTATAACTCATGCCCAAATAAATAAAATATTATGGATTATGTATATGTTCACATAGTTTAGATATATTTAAAAGTACGTTATATAGGTCATAATTGCGCACACACTACGATATGCATTTTAAAACATATCAAAATTATAAATTGTTAATTAAAGTTATTTTGTTTGAATCTATTTACAAAAATATATTACCGTCTTAATATATTTTTGATTTAAAATAAAATTCATATTCATTTAGTAAATAGATTCAAATATTGCAATTTAAAAAGTAAAGAATTTTCTTTTAATTTAATAAAAGTCATTCCAAATATTTCTGTTAAAATAAATGAGGGACTTAATAGTTTAATTATTTAATGTTATAGAAGCTTATCTAAAAATACAGTAGATGTCCACTTAAGGTTTTCTTTAATTAGTAAAAGTAATTTTTAATTAAATCTAGTTTGTAATTCGAATGTCGACAAGGAAATTAACAATAGAAATTAATTAAAATCTTGTTAAATTCCTTTAGACATTCGGATGGGTTTAATTACAGCTGATAAGTCCGATATATTTTTGTAACGCTCCAGGGCAGTTCTATTGTTCAATTCCACTATAAAAGGAAGGGTTTTCTTTTGTTCTCCATTCTGGTCATTTTGCTGATGAAATGTTTCTAACCAAAATTATTCTAGTTTTTGCTGATGAAATGTTTCTAACCAAAATTATTCTGGTGTTGCTAATGAAATGATTCGAGTGATATTCTAGTAAAATATTCTTCAAAATATATTTTCCTGAGATTTTAGCTCCGTGCCTGCGAACGTATATTTGAAGCCGAGTTTTCGTCTCCAAATTAATTCACCATGTTTACCACACCTATTGCTAATTGTGACATGACTGAGTAGAACTGGCAAGAAGGCTATTTCCCCTTGGGAATGGCCAGCTGCTGCTCTAGACCATCGGAAGCTATCACATAAGGAACCCCAGAACTGCTGCTGCTGCCAAAAATATGAACAATTCCAGCTTTTGCTGCTGAATTATAAAACCTGCCGAACATCAATCTACCTGCAAATGCTTCTCCAGAGGTAACCCCTAATTAACCCAAGAGCTCTTGTGATTCCTAACTAACATGCTATAGCTATTTTAAATTGTTTTTCTTTTATGTCACATAACTTCATTATGTATTCTTTTAACGTGTTCTAATATAATCAACAGTTTTGCTCTATCCTTGGGTTAATATTTTTGATTTATTAAGCTTTCTTTTATTTTATTATGATAATGTGTCAGAATTGTCTTTGTCCGAATGAATTATTCCCTTTGTTGAAAGTAAGACGCCGCTATTAAGGCATATTTTAAATTTATAATAATTCCCAATTTTATTATCTTGCAAATCACTCATTCGAGGGCGATTCTAATCTCTTTAACATATATAATAATCACATAGTTTAAAATCTACATGTTATTGATTTTAACCTAATATGAGAGTATGTGCGAGGTCAATGATTAAAATGTGCCACAAATGCATGATTGCGTAAATAAACCTATGTTTTCTTTTCAAACCCGCAAACATGCATTTTTCCTATGTTAAATACTGTGTTCTACTTTAATTACAAAGTTCATCATTGACGTCGAGAATATGCGGATCCTTTTAAATGAATTTCTGGGAATTTGATTGGGCATTTCTCTTAATCCAAGTAAACCCGTTTTGTATGTTTTATATACATTAGTCTAGTATTGCTGGTAAATGAATTGGTTGTTGAGACCACTTTGTTTTGCTTTTCCAAGGACTTTTACACGGCCAAGTCCGTTCTCTTCGCTTCCTGCGGTTTCCAGGCAGAGTGTGTCCACAAATGTCACACCTGGGAATTAAATGCAGTCGTCACCCAGTCGCTAAGTTTCGGCTGTTCATGACAACAGTTTCCTATGGGTTAGCGGCGAGCTGCCCTCCGTAGTCATTCTAATTATTTCACTTGTTTTATTTATATATTTATTTTTACAAAGCATCCGTGACTTAAATGTGTCATACCCTCCATCCTTGAATAAATTCATTACTAGCAATACTGGCCTCCCATCTGCTTTAATTATTATTATCAAATAAATGTCTTGATCACATCCCCACTTTATTGCTTAGTAAGCTTTTGTCCGTGCTATTCTTGAAATCAATAAATATTATATAACCCATAATATCAAATATTTTATTAAACTGCTATAATTACTCAAAGCACCTCACACATGTTCCCATCTCATATAATCACATTATCGTAATGCTATTAGCCCGAGGGATAGAATTTATAATTTTGCTTTAAAACCTTTTTGTAATTTATTGGAATGTAATGCCAACAATTATTTAGTAAGCGTCCCTTTTGAAATCATTTAAGCAGACAGTGGTGTTATATATATATTTCTATATAAATAAATTTTGAAATCATTTAAAACTAATTTTGATCTTTTATTTTATTGATTCCTATCACTGTCTCGGTCTATATATCTATTTTCTGCATTTCTTTTGTACATCCATAGACGTTAATTAGCAACCCAAACTTATCTTAGTATAGAGTCTTTTGTTTTTCCCTGACCACCAGGCACCGGTAAAAGGTTATACTAGTAATAGCGTCAGATGCATTATCATGTAGGTGGTGCTGTGAAATTTGGACTTTAGATTCACACTTAGTATATCTAGAAGGAAACCTTTCCTAGAATGTTCATTTTCATGTGTGGGGTTTGAATTCTGCTGTGTGTTAGCGAGATAGATGATTCTGACTTACATAGTATTTTTTTTCCGGGTCCATGGCACCCAACATGGGGCCTCGATTATTTAAACATCCACATCCCTGTAGATCTTAATTATTTAAGCACCCACATCCCTGTAGCTTAATTTTAGTATTTTGTTCGTATTTAATCACTCAAATCCCTTATGTTTTGATATATATGTAATATTTTTCAAACTATATTAGCTATATTGTTTATTTGCGTATATATTTCATATGTTTTGTTTGACTCGGGCATTCAATTATGTATACTATATAATCTGAACCTCTCCAAACTTGCTATAGTGCGATACGAGCCATCTGTATTTATTGTTTCTCTTAAGTCATGCTATGTATGCATAGCGTAAATGACTGAAATATTGTGCCAAGTGTATATTGTGACAATCTATGTATATTTCAAATGTTGTATTTGACTCTCAAAATAAAGTTTTATCGGCTCAACGCGCAAGATAGCATAATAATAATTTTCTATGGTAATGACCTAGATATAATAGCCTATCGTATAGAATTCAGAAATGTAATAATAAATAAAATTTTGTAATCATTAAAAATGCGATAGTTTTAACGAGTGCCCATAGTTAATGGAATAGTTATTAAAATTAATTTTGGGAAGCTAACAGTCTATGGATATTTTTAAGTGGTGACATGGCGCCCAAGGGTAATTTCACTAAACGGAGTTACTTCTAAAATAAATTTTGTCACCAGGCTAAATTCTTTTGTATGTAATTTGTTTTTTTTTCAACGTGTATAAATTTTTCTTAGACCAAATAATGAGACGTGAATCGGATCAATAATTTATAATGTAAATAAATATATATGTATGCTAATCTTAAATAAGAAGGAACAAAATAAGTATACCTAGATCTAGCGAATGTATATATACATAAATAAAGTTGCTTGAGTTTAAAAATATATTTTAGGGAAACAATTTGACAGGTAGCATTTAAGAAATTTTCTATATATACGGGCAGTAAAATATATGTATGTTAGCAGCAGAATTAAACATGAAATTTTAGCAGTAGTAAGAGGGCTGTAGTTTGGGTTTTAGTGATAAATGTAAAAGCAGCAATTAGGCCAACAGAACCGAGAGGGAGATAGCCGATTAGCCATTGATAAAATTTGAAATCAAACGTAATAGTAATCGCAGAGAGTCAAACAAGGAAAATATAATAATAGTATTTTTTTAACTGTATTAGTTTTAGTAAGTTCAACCGTAAAACAGTTTAAAAGTTTTCTTTATCTATACATTGTGTTTTAAAAGTACACCAATTCGTTCAAAAAAAAAAAAAATTTTTTTTAGGATAAAATAGGTAGCAGTAAAATAAAAGTCAGCATCATCATCATTCATCACGATAATCATCCAAGGCCATGGAAAATACGGATGATAATGAGGTCCATTTCCGGAATATTATAGAGATGTGGAAGCAAAGTGAAGAAAGAGCAAAAAGATGGGAAGAAGAACAAATCCAAAGGAGAGCTGAGGAATGTATAGTGTTGACCAAACTCATCCACGTATTGGCACAAGTGAGAGAGGGACAGAAAGCCCTCCAACTTGTATTTGAAAAATGCTGCACGAAGAACAATCAAAAGGTCATTGAACCAAGAAAAGATAAAACAGACCTGAACTCGGTAGGGTCATTGACTGACGAATCCCTGAACCAGAAAATAGAGACAAATGATTCCGCAAAGAAAGCTGATACACCAGCCCAGGGACCTCGAACTCAGCCAACCAAGCTCGTCAACATTAAGATCTTTCACGAAGTCAAAAAATGTCCACAACTTGATTTAGCAAGAATAGCTCCAGCAAATGAGGTACGGGACATAGGACCTCAAGCCCAGCTAACCAAGCTTCTTCACATAAAAACTTTTTATGAGGTAAAACAATGTCCCCAACTGTATTTAGACAGGATATTTCCAGCCAATGATGTACAGGACCTAAGGTCTCAAACTCAGCTAACCAAGCTTACCACCAATATCAAAGTACTTAAAAGAAAACAAGGAAAATATCCCACCTGATATAGCAAGAATATATCAACCGGATGAAGTAAAGGAAATAGTGAAAACAATGATGGCATTGGATTTCAGCCCATGGGCCAAGGAGCCACCAGATAAGGCAAATAATTCCGACAGCCTAAAGCTACAGTTATTAAGAACCAGCAGTTTGAAATCCTGTGTATATCAACCACCAGACAATATAAAGAGGCCTGATAATCTGAGACTGCAATTATTAAAATATAAAGGCAGTTATCACCCGCCAGACCCAGGATTATAGTAGTTTGTTTTTTTAAAACAAAAAAAAAAGGAAGGAATGGACATGTCACAGGATAAATGAGAAAGGAGATTGGATAAACCAATGTTAAACTTTTAAAATGTTAAATAAAAATTGTGGAAAGGGAAGATAATAGAAAATGTTCGCTAGATGGTAGATTATTTTTATATGATCCGGGTATATAATTCAGTTTCGTTCCATCATTATATTTATATACTGTACGTTATATGGGTTATCTTATAAATTTTTTTTATGCAGGCTTCATAGGTAGACGCCTGTTGTAAGATCTTTTTTTTTTAGCAATTTTTTTTTGTTCCGTCACTTAGTGAATGTGAAACAGTAAGGTCTGCTTTGCAGATCTTCGTTTAACCTTTTCTCACCTATTTCCTACCCTCATACCTTAGTTTGAACCCCAATCTATCGTAGTGTGTCTGCAATACGCTTATATACCGAAAATCCCGCCTAATTTTAAACCACGAGTACAATGCTCGTATTTATATATATAAGTATAACTCATGCCCAAATAAATAAAATATTATGGATTATGTATATGTTCACATAATTTAGATTTATTTAAAAGTAGGTTATATAGGTCATAATTGCGCACACACTATGATATGCATTTTAAAACATATCAAAATTATAAATTGTTAATTAAAGTTATTTTGTTTGAATCTATTTACAAAAATATATTACAGTCATAATATATTTTTGATTTAAAATAAAATTCATATTCATTTAGTAAATAGATTCAAATATTGCAATTTAAAAGTAAAATAATTTTCTTTTAATTTAATAAAAGTCAGTCCAAATATTTCTGTTAAAATAAATGAGGGACAATAGTTTAATTATTTAATGTTATAGAAGCTTATCTAAAAATACAGCAGATGTCCACTTAAGGTTTTCTTTAATTAGTAAAAGTAATTTTTAATTAAATCTAGTTTGTAATTCGAATGTCGACAAGGAAATTAACAATAGAAATTAATTAAAATTTTGTTAAATTCCTTTAGACATTCGGATGGGTTTAATTACAGCTGATAAGTCCGATATATTTTTGTAATGCTCCAGGGCAGTTCTATTGTTTCAATTCCACTATAAAAGGAAGGGTTTTCTTTTGTTCTCCATTCTGGTCATTTGCTGATGAAATGTTTCTAACCAAAATTATTCTAGTTTTTGCTGATGAAATGTTTCTAACCAAAATTATTCTGGTGTTGCTAATGAAATGATTCGAGTGATATTCTAGTAAAATATTCTTCAAAATATATTTTCCTGAGATTTTAGCTACGTGCCTGTGAACTTATATTTGAAGCCGAGTTTTCGTCTCCAAATTAATTCACCATGTTTACCACACCTATTGCTAATTGTGACATGACTGAGTAGAACTGGCAAGAAGGCTATTTCCCCTTGGGAATGGCCAGCTGCTGCTCTAGACCATCGGAAGCTATCACATAAGGAACCCCAGAACTGCTGCTGCTGCCAAAAATATGAACAATTCCAGCTTTTGCTGCTGAATTATAAAACCTGCCGAACATCAATCTACCTGCAAATGCTTCTCCAGAGGTAACCCTAAATTAACCCAAGAGCTCTTGTGATTCCTAACTAACATGCTATAGCTATTTTAAATTGTTTTTCTTTTATGTCACATAACTTCATTATGTATTCTTTTAACGTGTTCTAATATAATCAACAGTTTTGCTCTATCCTTGGGTTAATATTTTCGAATTTATTAAGTTTTCTTTTATTTTATTATGATAATGTGTCAGAATCGTCTTTGACCGAGTGAATTATTCCCTTTGTTGAAAGTAAGACGCCGCTATTAAGGCATATTTTAAATTTATAATAATTCCCAATTTTATTATCTTGCAAATCACTCATTCGAGGGCGATTCTAATCTTCTTTAACGTATATAATAATCACATAGTTTAAAATCTACATGTTATTGATTTTAACCTAATATGAGAGTATGTGCGAGGTCAATGATTAAAATGTGCCACAAATGCATGATTGCGTAAATAAACCTATGTTTTCTTTTCAAACCCGCAAACATGCATTTGTCCTATTTTAAATACTGTGTTCTACTTTAATTACAAAGTTCATCATTGACGTCGAGAATATGCGGACACTTTTAAATGAATTTCTGGGAATTTGATTGGGCATCTCTCTTAATCCAAGTAAACCCATTTTGTATGTTTTATATACATTAGTCTAGTATTGCTGGTAAATGAATTGGTTGTTGAGACCGCTTTGTTTTGCTTTTCCAATGACTTTTACACGGCCAAGTCCATTCTCTTCGCTTCCTGCGGTTTCCAGGCAGAGTGTGTCCACAAATGTCACACCTGGGAATTAAACGCAGTCGTCACCCAGTCGCTAAGTTTCAGGTGTTCATGACAACACTTTCCTACGGGTTAGCGGCGAGCTGCCCTCCATAGTCATTCCAAATATTTCACTATTGTTTTATTTATATATTTATTTTTACAAAGCATCCGTGACTTAAACGTGTCATACCCTCCATCCTTTAATAAATTCATTACTAGCAATACTGGCCTCCCATCTGCTTTAATTATTATTATCAAATAAATGTCTTGATCACATCTCCACTTTATTGCTTAATAAGCTTTTGTCCGTGCTATTCTTGAAATCAATAAATATTATATAACCCGTAATATCAAATATTTTATTAAACTGCTATAATTACTCAAAGCACCTCACACATGTTCCCATCTCATATAAGCACATTATCGTAATGCTATTAGCCCGAGGGATAGAATATATAATTTTGCTTTAAAACCTTTTTGTAATTTATTGGAATGTAATGCCAACAATTATTTAGTAAGTGTCCATGTGTCATATAAGCAGACAGTGGTGTTATATATATATTTCTATATAAATAAATTTTGAAATCATTTAAAACTAATTTTGATCTTTTATTTTATTGATTTTTATCACTGTCTCGATCTATATATATATTCTACATTTCTGTTGTACATCCATAGATGTTAAATAGCAACCCAAACTTATCTTAGTATAGTCTTTTGTTTCTCCCTGACCACCAGGCACCGGTAAAAGGTTATACTAGTAGTAGCATCAGATGCGTTATCACGTAGGTGGCGCTGTGAAATTTGGACTTTAGATTCGAACTTAGTATATCTAGAAGGCAACCCTTCCTAGAATGTTCATTTTCGTGTGTGGAGTTTGAATTCTGCAGTGTGTTTGCGAGATAGACGATTCTGACTTACAATATATATATATATATTATGCATATATTACATTGTAAATTGTATATTGAAATATTTGTATAACGTCCTGTGTGTATGTGCATATTTATTATGACAAACTGCTGTATGTGTGTGTGTATAGTCTTAAAAAGAAAGGAATTTGATAAAGGCAAGATCAAAGATTTATTAAATAAAATTATAGATTTTATACTTCTTTAAATAAAATATATAAACAATTTTAATTCGAAAAAAAAATTGTCATTTCAGTGTTTTTTAAATACAAATTTTTGATAAACATGTTTCATTCTTTTAGATTAATTAAAATGAAAGATATAAACATCTTTGTATAGAGATATAGCAAATAAATGAAAAGTTAGAAAAATAAAAAAAGTTGTGGGAAAATATTTATAGGCAAACAAAAAACCAGAATGAATTTAATCAATTCACTTGAAGTTAAAAGTACACACAGAGAGAGAAATACAGAATTACTGATAAGAGTTCACATTCAACATGGTAACTATACTGATGAAAGTTGCAAGAGTAATCAAAATTGCTATATAAAGAAGCATTCAAAAGATATGATGCAGGTTATTAGTTTATTTAAACAACAATAATAATACTTCTAGTATAATTATTTTTATTGTTGTGATTGATATTTAGATAAGTGGTCAGATGCTAGCGCTTCAGCAGAAGAAATTTGATTCTAGTGAAATAGTTTTTAAGGAAGAAGGTATCAAATCTCCTGAACAACTGTTAGAAGTTATAAAGTAAGTTGGCGGTTTCTTTGTCTGATGTTTAATACTTTAAACTTTCAATGAAAATAGTCTATGCTACTCATAATAATTTTAAGAAATATTTACAAATCTTAAAACTGTTTCTGATTTTAATATTTGTAGAGATTATTAAATATTAACTTAAATTTATATTTATTTATTTATTTTTAATTCAAGATTTTTGAGAAAAGATAAAGATATTGCAGTTACAAAATGGGAAGTTGCCCAAGCTGAAAGTGGTCGATTGAAAATACGTGTGGAATATGTGGAACAGCAATTGTCAGAATTACAAAAAGCTGCTGAAGATGAAAGAAGTAAATCGGAAGTAAGATTTTTTTTTTAATAAATGGTGTTGTGTTTTTTTACTGTTTATTTTTTTTATTTACTAAATTTTAAATATATGTTTAAAATTAAGAGATTATACCATATGCAGTATGCTTTAAGCTCCAGATAATTGTAAAAATATGAGAATGAGATATCTTATTTAAATGTAAAGATATGTAGAAGTCTAATTAATTATAGATCTTTATGCAATAACTTCAAGGGTTATAAATGTTTGCTTATACGATAATTGGGAAAAAAAATAATAACAAAGTAGGAGAAATACAATGACAGTTAAACTTGAATGGTTTATGTGTGATAGTTTATATATAGTTACACAACTTATATATAGTTTGTATAGATAAACAGAAATTATACAATAGAGTGAAAAAAAATAATTGTGAAAATATTTGGTTAGGATTAGGTTGGTAACTGATAGAGCATTTCGATTATGAAATTATATGAAAATAACTATTATGGTTATCAAAAATGTAGAAATTATTTAAAAATAAAAGTAATATAGGATTAGGGCAAGGTAGTTCTAAATCTTCTTTAAATTTAATCTCATTTTCTTATCATTTTTGTGCAAATTTCCAAAAGCATTTCCATGTCTTGTCTAGTTCTGTACATGTGAATATATTATTAGCAAAGAAAAGATCTGACAAAACACACAACTCCTTATCATCCATTAAAGGTATTTTAGTACTCTTTCCTAATCATTTTATTGCCAACTCTATCTCTTTTAAATATGAAGAAAGAACAAAAATAATTGACATATGGCATAAGTTTTAAAGAAAGAGGGGAAAGAATGTTTTTTTTTTTTTTTTTTTTTTTTAGGGATGATAAAAATAAAGAAGGTAAATAAATATAATTACTTGGGAAATATTGTGAATAATCAAAAAATGATTATTTGAATGATTGAAATATAAAATTGAAAATTGATGAAAAAAGAAAAAAAGACTGATTAGTTTATTGACACTTTTTATATAATAAATGTGATTTTACAAGAATTATATGGAAAAGAATTATGATACCAAGTTTTTAACCTATGGGAATTATTTATTATACATTGAAAAAGATATTAGATATTTTAAGATAATTGAAAGAGAAATATAAAAACATGCTTTGATGGACATATGTAGACAGCAAATTAACCAATTTAAATGGGAGATAGGATGGTCAAGTTTTTATATAAAGAACACAAAATTGAAAATGTTTAGTAGATAAATAATAATAGAATAGCCAAAATAGATTTAATTGGATTTTAAGGAAAGGATCAGGTTGGTTAGGATATGTTAAAGAAAATTAAGATTTTGTTTTGATTTTCAGTTGCATAGAAAATGGAGTGATTGTATTGTGAGAATTGTTAATTATTACAATAATAAATATTGGGGTAGGAAAATAATTTCATTAATAAAAGGGAAAAATTAGAAAGATGGAAGACAAGTATGGAAGGTAAAATGAGTTTGATTGTATTGAAAAACAGGCATTTTATCAGAGGATAAAGAAAATAGTTTATTTTAAATCTTGAACAGGTAATTAGCAACAAGAAAATATATTTGTAAATTGAATAACTTAGAGTATTTAATTTTGTAAATCATGTGAAGAAAATAAAATAGTAGGCATTTATTATTAGATTTTAAACATTGATAGCAAAAAAAGATGCAATTATTGAATTGATATGAAATTAAATGAATATACAAAAATAGTTTAGAGATGACTAAATCTAAAATCATTGAATAGGCACATATAATGCTATGGAAATGGAACAAAAATTTTAGAGGATATGTAAGTTAGAGAATAAGTACAGGAAAAAATATTAATAGTGATCAGCTTTATTTGGGTTTACTTTGATAAAAGAAAAGCCATATATCATAACATATCTGGTTTATAGTTTATTGGCATTGTGTTACTCAGGGACAATTCTACTTTTTTCTTTACATTAGAATATTAACTGAATTTATTTTATGAATTTTAAAAGTCTTGTGTAAATTATGTATATGTATAAGACATTCAAAAATCCAACTTTACAGGAAAAATAAATAAAAAAGATAAATTCTACAACATAGTCAGTATTCTCAATACATAAATTTAGACATTTTATTAAATTCATTAATGTGAGTAATTATATCAGAAAAAATGGCATTACATGTCTCAGTAATCTATTAATAATGGTATATTTTTAATATTTTCTGCTTAATTTTTATAGGAGCCAAATTTATATAAATGGAAGCATTTGTGATTCTTAAAAATGTGATAAATGCTGTTTATTGATATTTGATTATGTTAAGATTTGGCACTTATCCTTTTAAGAGCAAAATCAGTAATCATTACTTGATTTGAAGAATTCCACTGGTTTTTGTCATGTATAAATTCTGTTTTCTTAAAATTTGCAATAAATCTTCTTATTCAAGTCTATCAGTTCATTGTCAGGTTGTAATTATAAGTTTTACAACATCTCATTTAATTTGAATAAGTCTTAATAGAATTATTTTGATTCATTTTTTTATTTGCTTAGGTAGATATTGTTATGTAAAGAAATATTCATTGACTATGTTGCTGAATTGATGGAATAACAGTGTAATTGTATTCACATTAGAATAAAATGAAAAAACAATATAGAAATACTTTAAAAAATTTGGTAATACTGTATACTTTAAATTATTTATGCTTTTTTTTTAAAAAAAAAAAAATTTGTATGTGAATTTTAGATTGCGTTGTTTACAGCAACTCAACATGCAGAACTCATGCGTAAAATAGAAACATTAAATGTTTTAACTGATAGTAATCGATTACTGAGGGAAGAAAAAGAAAGATTTCAGCAGCAAATTCTCCAGTTAGAGGAAAAGGTAAAAGTAGAAATAGTTTTATTATTATAGTTATCTAAAATTACACAATTTTTTTGTGTTATTTTTTTATATGTATATATATATTGGAGTATTTTCATGGATAAAAATATTGGTTATAATTTTTGAATAGGAATCCCCTCTGCCTATATGGCAGAAAAAATATTTTGAGTTATAATACAATATCTATGTAAAGGCTTGAGAAAAATGTGATTACACTGAAATATCAGTTATATTCGTCATTGTATTTTCATAGGATTATTGTTATGTATATGTAAAATTGTGAAAAAAACTACTCTTCACACATGCACTAGAAAATTAACAAGTACTTTCCTATTAGTAGTTGTTTTAAAATCCCATATACAGTTTTAAAACAATTACTGATGGGAGAGTGCATGTCAATTTTCTAGGAAATGTGATTCCTTCCACAATTTTACATATATAAATTGCTATATTATTAATTATTATATATATGTAGAAAAGTTTCTCATCATTTTCAAAATACACAATGAATATGCACATTAGACAATATTTCTTTCAAGAGAATTTTTAAGTGCTAGTAATACTGTCAAAATATGTTCAATCATATATGCCGAGTGTCCTCTTCAAAAATTGTAAACAAATATGTGTATGTTTTCCTGAGGATTTGTAATGATGATATTTTAATTGTATTTATATTGGATTACTTCCATCATCTAATATTAAATATCCCTTAACAATGGTCAAACATAAATTTATCCACAATGTTGTCTTCAGATAATTAATAATGATTTGAACACAATTGAAAATAAATATTTTCTTTATTATTGAACTAGTTTTTACCCTATATTAGGATCTTTCAAACTAGTTTTTACCCTATATTAGGATTTTTTCAAAATACACTTTTTTAATACAATCATATGTGATGCACTGTGGCTTCTTTTTTGGAGTCAGAATCTCTCAGCCATTATGCCCAGAGAAACCTGTTAATGATGAGATGAGATGCACTGTGACTTCTTCAGAGTGACGAATCTCTCAGCTACCATGCCCAGAGTAACCTGTTAGCCACTTTACCTTCCCTTGCTATTTCCCACCCTAAGTTTTTTTCATATGCTTCTCTATCCCTGATCCATCCCATTTCCACAATATAATCTTTGTCAATTCCATGGTCTTTATATTAAATCCCCCTTATCATTTTCCATACCCTGCATAAAAATTGAGAACACATCTTTTATACAATCTCTTTGTTTATATTTATTTTCCCACAACTTCATTATTTGTATCATTTCTGCAAGTCAGATATTTGCATTCAATTAATAGATGTTTAATATTTTCTCTGCTTTCTTTACACAACTTGCAGAAAAAATCACCCACATTTTTTCATTTATGTATATATTCCCTTGTTGTTAAAGATCCTTTTCAACCCTTAAACAGTAAACTACTTTTCTTACTATTATTATAAATTAACTCACACCCAATATTCTGTTTACTTCTATATATATTTAAACTCTTTTTACTCTCCATAGCAGTTCTCCATCTCTTTAACTCCCTATTCTCTATTAATGCATCTATTCTTCTATCCCATTCCTTGCAGCTATTACACTCAACAATTTTCCTAACACAATCATACCACCTTTTGTATAAGTATATTGACATAAATTTTTTATCCAAATCTTCTGCTTACCATACCACCTTTCTCACCCATCTTGTTGCCTGCCCTTTACTGATAACTCAATTAAATACTATTTTTGTTATTCTTTTATTATCAATAAACTGCAATCTACCGAACATTTTCATTTTGCTTTTTGCATCTCATAAAAACTTGACTATCCCATTTTTCCTTGAATTTCCCATTTTGCTGTCTACACATCTGCATCTAATGCATGTTTTCTTACTTATTTTTGTACTTTTTGTAAGTAATCTAACACCCCTTTACTTACACATACCACATGTTAACTCTGCTACTCCCACTCCCTTCCATACAATTCTAGCTACATCATATTTATTATATGAAAACACTGTTAATTTCTTTATCAGTTCCTTTCTTTTCTTTGCTTCATTTATCAATTTTTTCTCCCATTCATCCAAGCAATTTCTTTGATTACTTAAGACTATTCCCAAATTGTTATGTCTATTCACCACACTTCACGATATATCCAACAATAAAAGTTATTTGTCTTCTCTTTCTTCAGTATTAATCATCATTACTTTTATTTTTCTTCACTAAATTTAATCCCCATCTCTACTCACCATTGTGCATGTCCTCAGCATAACTTCCATATCTTCCCTTCTTTCTGTGCGCAAGAAGAGATCATCCGCAAATTAAAGGCCTGATAATGTATATACTCCCTTGCTGCCTATTAATGGTATCTCTATCCCTCTTCTTAGTCTTTCTATTGCTCTCTCCATTTCTCTCAAATACATCAAAAACAAAATAGGCGACATAGATCATCCTTGCCTTAGTCCCATCCTTTTTTAACTTTAACTGATTTTATACTCCCTAATTAATATGCGTAGTAATTATTTTCATACAATCTCTTAAACTAAAGCTCCATTCATTGCCAAATTTACTAAACTTAACCATAATTTATTTCTATTTATTTTATCATATGCCTTCTCTATATCTATAAAAACCACATATAACTGTTTAACTATATTTCTCCCATTATATTATTTTCTTCCATTTTGCGACCCTTCCAGCTACCATATATGCGAAGATTTATATAACAGTGACATTACCACTATCGGTCTATAATTATTTAATTTTCTATGATCCTTACCCATTCCTTTAAATAGTAGCCTTACTCTTGTAGTATTCCAACTATTTAGAAAATCTCTCTTCTGTGTCATCTTAGTAAAACATAATAATAGGTTTAATATTGCCCTATGTCCTAATTCATTACCATCTCTGCTGCCCATCCATTTAAACCTCTTGCCTTTCCACTTTTCAATTTCTCCCCTGCATCATTCAGTTTATTTCTGTAAACCTAATATTTCCATTACTATATGCTTTTTTGTTTATTATCACTCTGTCCTTTACATCTTGCATCTTTTCTATATCCATTACATATTTATTTAAGATTCTCTCTAATTCTTCTCTAGAGCTACTCTTTATTCCCTCATCATCTAGTAATACTATTTCTCTCTTCTCTACATTGCTTCTTTTAAGGTATTTCCAAAATTTTTTATTTCCATCTCTTCCACTTTTATTTATATCCTCTGACAATTTACTATTTAATTTCATTCTCTCTGTATAATTTATATTAGCCAAATTTTTATTCAAAATACTTTTCCCATTTAATATTAACATCTTTTTCACTTTCCTTATTCTTAATAGCACACTTATAATCTCTGTATGTTTTTCTCCTCTCTTTTATACTTTTACTAACTCTCACTTTTCTATTACTTTTATTCTTCTGAATATTCTCACCTAAAACCTTATTTGCCACTTTTTCTACATCACCACACCAGTCCTTATATTCATCCCCAAACAACTCTTCCATGCTTTCTTCAACTTTTATTTTATATTCTTTTAACTTATTCTTATCGTTCATTCTCCATCCACATCTTTCACTATCCTTTCTATTTTTATTATTATTTCTCATCACATTACTAACCATTTCTATTATAAAGAAATTATGATTATGATCACTATTACATACTCTCTCTTCATTATCAAACACTTTAATTTTCCATACTTTATTCATTCCCTCTTTCTCTACTAATACATAATCTATTATGTGAAATATGTTATTTCTAGACCATGTGTATTGTCCCTCATAAATATTTGACAAATGTCCAATGCTCACATTCAATCTCTGACAAAAATTCTTCAAAAGCTGTCCATTTTTGTTATCTGCATCATCAATTTTTTTAAATATGCCCATTCATATCCCTATAACCATTATTCTCTTCCCTTTTTTTTTTTTAAACTCTATATATTTTTAACTAGGCATTCATATATGCTACTGTTCCACTCCATTATAGTTTGACTATCTCCAGTGGCTATATACACTACAGCCTACAGTCACTATCCATTCTTGTCTTCCTAACCTTATCTCAAACCACAAATGTTCTTGACATTTAACAGTATTTAAATATTTTTTTGACATAACTTCTATATCACGACCCTTTTTCTTTTTCTTTTCTATTTATTCCCTGCCATACCAAGTCTTGCAATATAGGTTCCTCTTCTCTTAGATGTATTTCCTCTACTGCTAATATCTCAAGCTCTTCATTTTAACTGCTTTGTTTAATTCCAGCCATTTTTCTGGTCTCCTACCATCGTGAATATTCAAATGTCCAATTGTAACAATTTCTTCTTTCCTAACTACTCTTTTATAAATTCTTTTGATTCTTTCTTCTCCATTACAATTCTAAGTAACTTGTTTACCATTATTTTTACAGACCCATTTTTTTTCTATATCTATATTTATATCCAAATCAGCTACTCTTTGTTCATTTCTTACATCCCATCAATTCTTTTTCTTTCTGATAATACTGCAACTTAAAACCCCACCCACTCTATACAAGTTTCCCAAACTGTATTCTTTACAAATCAAACTCCCTAAAACTTCTCTTTCTTGTTTTGCTAAGTGCAATCCTTCTTTACTATATAGCTCCCTTTTACTAATAAAAGAATCCTACACATTCACAAACATAACATCATTTCTCTCACACATTTTTTTCAATCCCTCATTTATAGAACATGCCCTATTTAACATATATATTATCAAATCTTGGTATTCTTCCTTTAATCTTATTCAAATTACTAATCAATTCTATGTACTCATTCATTACTCTCTCTGAAGGCTCTGACATATTATTTGTCCCTATCATAACATACACATCTCTACTCCCTTGTTTCTTTACCTTATCGGTAACATCCCTAATTTCAGCTCCAGGCAGACTTATTCTTACACACTTGTTTTTATTTTCCCTTGCAATTATATCTCCACATTCTCTAATTATTGAATCTCCTATCACTACTGTCTCATAGTTTACTTTCCCTACTTCATCTGTAACATTCTCTTTCACCTTCTGGACTTTCTTATCTACTTCTTCCTTATCATTCCTATTCAATAATTCCTTCTAACTGCTCACATTTTGTCTCTAACAATTTTAATTTTGCCTCTGCATGCTTTATCTCTTTCTCTATCTTATTTATTCTTTGCCTAACCATCTCCATTGCACTACTTATTTTTCCATTCATATCTCTTGTCACTTCACTAAAAACATAACTCTATCCTACCTTCCTCAACTATATTTTGTTCCATTTCTCCTGACTCTCTCTCTCTCTTTGAACTATTCACACTTAGAAATCACTTTTTCATCTCTTCTATCACATTTACACACTGTCTACATAGCCATAAACCTGTTACATTCTTCTTAGTCTTATTTAAGCATTTCAAATGATAAACCTTGTCACATATGGTACACTACCACAGTATGCCTAATTTCTTTCTGACCATTATATATGCATTGTGGAATACAAATATAATTTGTATTCCTTGTTTTTTAAGTCCATTATTTTCTATTTAATTTTACTCTTTTTCTCCTATTCTTAAAACCCTTATATCTATCAATACTCCCTCTTACTTTCATTTTATATAATCATATAACTAATTTATGTATATATATCCCCCCCCCCTTTTTTTTTTGTTTATATATCATTATACAATATTATTATTGTACAATAAATAACATCACATTAATTGCAATTAAATAATTATATACATATATTATACACCATAAATTGTATACTAATTTACATAAACTATTGAATTAATTATATACATATACTTTATACATTAAATTAAATTATATATCAGTTTTCATGTATTTCTAATAACTATATTTACAAATAAAACCTTATTTATCTATAATTAATTAATTATTTACATGTATCATATATATTAACTTATAAAAAAGCAAACAAAAAAACCAAATCAAACGTATTAAATTTTTCAATTATCCTTTTAATGTACACTCAACTTTGCATGCCCTTTAATTAAATTAACACATTTACTCATATTTTTCTGAATATATACTGTCTCATAATATTTCCTTTTATTATAATCTTTAACATATTGTATAACTTCCATATCTTCAATTCATCTCATTTTATGACCAGTATATTAAAGATGTAGAAATTAGGGGAATAATTTATCCTAGTTCATAACAATCTTGACCGCAGCAAATGTCAGTTTTAATGGGGTTTAAAATAAAAAGGATAGACTTACAATAGATAAAAAGGAATGTATTGAACAAAAAATGAATATGGAAAATGATTATGTAAAAAAGGGATATAATCAAAAAGATAGAAGAGTTTTGAATAGTAAGAATAAAGATAAAGTAAATTACGGGGAAAGAAAAAAGGAAAGTACAAATAAAGATGGATGGGTCAATAATAAATGGATAACCATATCTTATTATAAAGTTGTATATAAGATTTTAGGAAAAGAGAAGTTGAATGAGAATATAAGAATGCTTGGCGAATAGTAAATCATTGAAAAAATGGATATCAAATGTGAAGGCAGAAAGTAATTTTAACTAGTTCAATTTTCAGGCGCCATATTGAATTTTTTAAAAAACTGACTTGAGATACAATTTTCACAATAACTTCAATTTTAATAATGTTAGAGCAAAAAAAATTACATTTAATAGAAGCTAGAAAACAAAGGAAAACAATAAGTCTAAGACAAATAGTGATAATCCTTTAAAAAATAAGGAAAAAAGAAATTTCAATATCCGACATAATTATTACTTTATTGTTTGTTCATAATTTCCAATTTATCATTAACTAACTTTAAATTACATCTTCAGTGATAATTTCTTTGTATTCCTCACAAAATTATCTTCAAACCATATATAATACTTCTTACCTGAGATAATCCATAGCTTCAGAATCTCTAAAACGAGTCACATATGAATTCTTCATTTTTATCTTGTACCCCAAAAGTTACCAAATTTCAAAGGCATCTATAAGAAAACGATTCATCCTAATAAAAAAAGATATGCATTTGTCATCATAGCAATTGACTTCTTGTCTATCTAAAACTAGAAATTGTAGGCTACTGTTTGTATCACTGATAAAATGAGTTTCATCTCTTCATTTTATATTTTTTTGTGTACATCAGTGATGTTTATATTCTTTATGCACACCAGTGATGCTATCTTATATTTATTGTCTCACAAAGATATTAATTTATTTGCATATAGCTCATTCGCCAGCTATAGATTTGAAAATAATGTGATGCAAGATGTGGCAAAACTATTGACTCCACAGCATGAGTATCAAAGCATAGGTAATCTGATTCTTTGCCTGCATACAATTCCATGTGGTATCTGCATAACCATTGTGGCTACTACTTACACAAACATCATTTGAAATCTCTCTTATTGGTTTTAAGTGTTTATATTTTCACATGGTACTATGTCCAGTAAATTTTGTGAATGTTTTATCAACTGCAACCTTTCTGTACATTTGATTGGGTTTTTAAAATTTACATTGCACTACTCTATACATGTAAATCATTACTTGTTATACAACCTTTATGTACATTTGATTATCAGATTTTAAAATTTACATTGCATTACTCTATATATGTAAATCATTACTTGTTGTACAACACACAAGAGTAAACACAGACACATCATATAAACATAATAAATTATTAATATCAAAGACACAAAATTACTGTACATATAATTTTACAAATAAATTTAAAATATTATTAAAAAATCTACTTACGATATATATTCTGTGATTACGTTCACATCCTATTATAGGCCTTGAATGCGAATGACGTGCGCATCTTTAATCTATTTTCACTATATAATAGGCCATTTACAATTTTTTGCCTTTATTGCTTTGTGTAAACCAGAAAATTGACCAAAATAGAAAAAAAAATTATATATGCCTGTTTACAAAAAAATTCAAATTTCTTCCGAGTTCAATCGAAAAGATGGCATTTAAAAGATATTTTTACGATGGATCGAATGCCTGTATTTCTGTTGACATCATGCTTTTAGTCCTAACATAATTTAAAAAAGAAATCAAAATTTCAACCAGTCAGCTACGATGTGCGATTGACATGCTGTTCTGTGCCAAATCATTAAAGAAACTAAAATAGGATTAGTATATAAAATAATTTGTTGGAGCTGTAATAAGATATATATATACGCACATATATCTAGATCAAATAGAGAAAACAGCAATAGAAAGGGGAAAGGAGCATAATAGGGCTAATGATAGGAAGCATATTAATTCAGGTCCATATGTTGATTACTTAAATACTGGTCATAGAATGAGATGTATTGAAGATATGGAACTTATAAAATATGTTAAAGATTATAATAGAAGGAGTAAGTATGTTGATTTAGTTATATGACCTACAAAGTTGAATACTAAAGGATAATAGGAAAATTTAAGGTATGTTTCGTTCGGATTTTTGTTCGTGTTTTGTAAGTTAATATATATGATATATGTAAATAATTAGTTAATTATGGATAAATGAGGTTTTATTTCAGGTATGGTTATTAGAAATATATGAAAAATGATATATAATTTAGTTTAATGTATATAATTAAATCAATAGAGTTAATGAGATAATTTATGATGTATAATATATATATATTGTACCGGTCCAAACTCCCTGCGGAATTCTTTTCCTAATCTTGCACTGAGCATGAAGTGAACAAGATTTAACAGGAAAAGAAATGGATACCAATCTAGCCGATTGTCTGTACTCATGTATATGGGTACTTCTAGCCAAACTGATAGAAGAGTGGATTGACAGGACTCTTCCAGTTAAAAACACCCTTTTGTTGATATCTTATTTGAATGCCCGAATATTTAGAACAATGGCAAGTACACACCTTTGAAAAATCTATTTACAAAATAGATTTTTGCGCGCCACTTCTAGAAAAGAATAAAAATGAATTTTTTTTTCCCTCCCAGAAGGATGTGCAATACCATATGTCCAGCGAAGCATGAGAATAAGATTCAACACCCCGGTAGAGCGATATCCCTTTGTGGTATCCCTTTGTGGCTAGCTCAGTCACTCTACATCTAGGGTCTTCAAATGGGTAAGTTAAATGATTATTACAGGTACGTGGTTGATAAGGAAAGAACACATTTTTATCAATATAAATAATAATACGAAACCGAAACAAGTTTAATATTATGATTAAATATTTATTTAATCCCAAATACCCACCACCATTTCATACTAATGATGATATAATAAAAAAAAAAAAAATACTAAATAATTAATGATAACAACCCATGTATGCATTGAAATCGATAAACACAATTTGAAATAAAATAATAATAAATCCCTAAAGCTATTTACAATGTTTGTAAGTAATGGAAGTGGTCTGAGCTCTTTTTACCCAATAGAAATAAATTTTAATTTGTGTGATTTGATATACAGATATGAGATTTTCGGTCATACAGGCATACGCCTTTACTGATAACTTTAAAACCTTTTTATTGATAGGAAATATAATAATGGAACTATGCATATTTGCACAATGAAATATATCACTAATTTCATATTTTCAACAAGTCAATATGTTGCATGGGCTCAGATACCATATCGTACTCACCATAAGGTACTGTATCTATTTCCGTTTTGCCAAAGATAAATTTCTATACATGTATATACGTGCAGCCAAATTATACACTTACTATTATTTTAAATATAAAGTTATTAGAGTACTTGCTTCCAGGGAACCTGTAATAAATCAATCCCTTCTTACACTCATCGTGAGGTGTAGCAGTCACAAAAAAAAAAAAAAAACTTAAAAAGGATATCCGGTTAAATACATTTTTAGATATTCAGCATGAGATATCATATTTACCGAATATAATAAGCGTATGAACGCATACATATATCTACATGCATATTTATATTTGACGAATTTCAGGAATAACAACAACAGCAAAACGAATAGCAATAACAACAACAACAAAAAAAAAAAATCTCATTGCGATCTTTGCTGAAAATACTAATTTGAAATAGAAAAATTCACTCAAAGGATTTAAGTAAAAGCTTTACCATTTATGACCGCAATAACCGTAAATTTATACATATGCGAGAGACTCTCTCATTTTTAAATGATAAATAATAATAACAAAAAAATATATATATATATCTAATCGGAAATAGAAAAGTTAATTATTTCAATGTTAATAAATATCTTAAAATAAACTTATATCTGCGTCTTCATTCTTCTCCTCTGGGCTGAGTGGGCTTCAAGTTAACTGGCTGTGTGGTGACGATTTCTTCCATTTAGTAAGGCGGCGTTTGTCATCATCGTGGGCGGCTGGAACTGGCGTGGTCACATCTTGGCGGCTTGGGACAGAGAAAGGGCGGTGCGCTGGCTGGTTGTCTACCCCACGGTCATTTTACTGGACTCACTGGTAGATTGTTTCATATTTTCCTCTGTTTGTATATGATAATAAATTTTATTAAGAGTTCTTAAAAGAACTATATAATGGATTTCTTAGAAAATGTCAGCAGCGGTCTAGTCCATAAATTTATCTCTAAGTTGTTAGATGATTGAAAATCTCTGGAGCAAAAGTAGTGAACGACTTGAATGCCAAAGAAAAAAAGAATGAATCCCACAGCACTATCAATCCCACTAATCCCCTGAGAAGCATGAATCAGCCAATCCTTCCAATTTATCTTATCATTTAGATTATAACATTCCTTATTGATTACTCAGACCACTTGCTCACAAAATCAATTCAAAAGAATTTTTAAAAAGATAACAGTTTAATTAAAGCATTATCAAACATTTTGCTTTTGACCAGATTTTTGCACAAGCAATTAACATTCTTAGTTTACAGAATAAAATTAGTTTTTAGAAAAGTAATTAAAAAAAAATATGTACAATTATTTTGGAACAATTGCTTTTCTCTATTTGAATTTTTCAGAGAAAGCCAAATACATAAAATAACATATCATAAAACATATACAAAAAGGAAATATAAAACCAAAAAAAATACATGAGTTTACTACAATATTTTCTATGTCAATTTCATATTATTTAAATTGGTGTGTGTTGGTATTTTAATGCTCAGACCACTCCACTATTAATATAGCACATTTATATATTTGTTGTGCTTAATATCTACAAATTCATAAATGTATCTGCTGTAATATTCTTTACAGCAGATTTTGTGCATGGACATTTGATAATGCCTGGCACAATACCCCCCTCTCCAATGAGACTTTTAAATGGGTATGACCATTTAAAGTCTTAAGATTTTATTCCGAACTATACGTGTGAGATGATCTCTAGAGCATCCTGGATGCTATGGTATGGGTTTTAGTGCCCGGGCATTGTATGTGCCCTTTATTCCCTGTTCTGTTTTAATCCAAAAAGCATTATTCCCACTGCAGTCCACAATTTCAAAAGGGCCTTCATAAAGGTTAAAAAATTTTTTACACTGGAACTTTTCTGGAATGCTCACATGAGGCGTTCTGACCATCACTCTGTCCCCTACCTTGAATTGGTAGTTTTGCGTGCTGTGTTTCCTTTTGTTTCTTCTGAGACTCATCTTATGCATCTGGGCTTGAGCCTTTTTTTTATCTAATTCCATATCAATTGTTTTGTCTCTGCTCCCTGGGAAATTTGCCTTGAAGAGTTTTGGTACAAATTTTCCAAAATGTAGCTGTGTTGGAGGGAATCCACTGGATTCATGAACAGACCAGTTTATATAATTTAGTATCTGAGGTAGCTGTTTTACCCATCCCTTGTGGTTTGTCGGTAAGTATGTACGAAACAGCCTTCCCAACTCTCGCATAACTCTTTCACAAGGATTGCTTTGGGGGTTACGGATCGATGTAAGTACGTGTTTAACTTGCCGCTTAGTAACCCATTTGTTCCATTCTTCTGATACGAAAGGGGTTCCATGGTCTGTCAGGATCGTTTCTGGTTTCCCAACTGTGTTAAAATGTGAGGACTCTAGAACTTTTATAGTTTCACGTGTTGTAGTTCTTGCTAAAGGGTAGGCTGCCACAAATTTGGAGAAAAGGTCATATACAACGAGTAAATATCTTTTTCTATTGAAGGGTGGCAGAGGACCATAAAAATCCATGGCCATTATTTCCTTTGAGTTGTTAGGGATGATTGATTTCATTGGAGTTGTGTATGCTCTATTCAGTGGTTTTGCACGCTGGCATATTTCACATTTGTTCAAAATCTTTATTACGTCTCGGTGCATCCCAGGCCAATAGAACCAGCGCTTGAGGCAATATTCAGTTTTTGGGGTTCCATAATGTCCATATAATCGGTGAATGTAATCAGTGAGAAGGCCCCGAATGGCTGGTGGTACCATCACTCTCCATTCATCAATGTCTTCTTGAATTTGGTAATATAAAACCTCCTTTTCTATCTTGTATCGGCACTTCTTACCTAGCATACTGTCATCCTTCTGAGGAGATTGTGTATACTGTGTTATGATCCGGTTTAAGTCCCTATCTTCATGCTGTCTCTTTGACATTTGTTTTAGATGTTCCTCTATGTCTTTGTCCTTACATGATATGCCCATCATGTATGCATGATCTATCTTCAGGTGTTGTTGTGGTTGAGTTTGAATGGGATGACGACTGAGGATGTCAGCCACCACATTCTCAGCTCCTTTGCAATGTTTCACCGTATAATTAAACTCTTGGAGAAACAAACTCCAGCGAACTAGTCGGCTATTAGTGAGATAGCTGTGATTTAGAAATTGAAGACTCTTGTGGTCCGTAATTACTATCACTTCAGAGCCTAGTAGCATAGGGCGAAATTTCTCAAATGCCCATACGATTGCAAGGGCTTCTTTTTCTGTAACTGTGTAATTACGTTCAGGTCCTTTCAACAACCTGCTTATGAAGTACAGGACCCCTATCTGTCCATCTTGCTGAACTTGGGATAGTGTGACACCCAATCCATATGCACTGCTATCAGTTTGGAGTATAAAAGGTTTGTCGAAGTCTGGGTATGCCAGCACTACTTGTTTTATGAAACCCCTCTTAATCTCAGCGAATGCTTCCTCTTGTTCACTGGTCCAGTTCCAACGGGTATCTTTCCTGAGTAATCTTAACAAAGGTTCCATTCGGTCAGCAAATTTTTCACAGAACCTGTTGTAAAAGTTGCATAGTCCTACAAAGGACCGAATGTGCTTTCGAGTTTTAGGTACAGGGAAGTCATTTATTGCACTGATTTTATCAGGGTGAGGTTTGATTCCTGTTCGTCCCACCAAATGACCCAAAAATTCTATCTCCTCAGAGATCAATATACTCTTTTTCAGATTGATTTTGATTCCTTTAGCTTCACATTCTGCAAAAAATCTTTGTAAGTGTTGGAAGTGTTCTTCTAGAGATGTAGATGCTACTACGACGTCGTCCACATATATTGTTAAAATTTTCTTGATTTCCTGAGACAAAACTTGGTCCAGACATCGTAATAAACCTGCACCGCTATTAACTAAGCCAAAAGGCATTCGATTAAATTGATATGTGTGGCCTCCATATCTAAAAGCTGTGTATTTGCGATCTGTGTGATGTAATTCTATCTGCCAATAGCTAGCAGTTAAGTCAAATGTGGAAAATATTATTTTGTCTTTAAATTTCATGAGTAATTCTTGCATACGAGGTGGAATAGTACAATCTGGTATTGTCGCCCTGTTAAGTTGGCGTGCATCAAGGCATAACCGCACGGATCCATTTTTCTTTCTGACCACCACTAGGGGGTTACAGTATGGGGAAAAGCATTTATCAATGATACCCCATTTCAACATTTGTTCCAGCTGTTTCTCCACCTCCTCCTTAAATTTGTGTGGTATGGGGTAGGATCGCGCTTGGAACGGTTCTCCTGGTTTCAATCTGATTCTTTGTTTATATCCTTTAATGAGCCCAGGACTATCAGAAAATATGTTTTTATAAGTATAAAGCATAGATTTGAGTTTTTCCGTCTCAGTGGCAGAAGTCAGTTTTGCTCCATTTGCCTTTTCTTCCATCAGCTCCATGTCCAGTTGGGTCATACAACATGCCTCAGTATCATCATGTAAGTGGGGTGTTAGCATTTCAATTTGTTTGTCATTGCACACTACCAGCTGATGTTCATAATCCAAAATGCATCTGTTTTTGTGTAGGAAATCTGAACCCAACACAACTTCATGGATAAGACTGGTCATTATTAAGAACACTTGGTATACCATCTTATGCTGTATGTGCATCTGTACCCAAATTTGCTTAGGCAGAAGATTTGCTTTCCGGTTGTTTGCTAATGTTATTTGTGCTGTCTTCAAAGGTAAGATTTCTATGCTTGGGTTTTTTGTTACAATGCGGTGGTATAGATCTTCTGATATTACAGATATTTGACTGCCCGAATCCAGCATGGCCGTGACTTCAAGTCCCTCCATTGTCAGACTGATCTCAGGACAACTTTGAGGAGCATATTCAGGCACTCTATCTTCCCATGAACATATCAAGTTTGATATTTCTTTGTCCATATTAGTCCATGGTTTTATGATGTGGCCACAGAACTCTTCATTTTTGTTCCTGTTTGTGTGATTGGTATGTTTATCTTCCCAAACCTTTGCTGATAGCTTGTATTGGTTGCTCATGTCTATCTCATTTAATAATTCATCCATTTGTTGCACTGAATCTGTCCTTGCGGTGAGCACCATTTGTTCAACATGAAGTGGCAAATTATGGCGGATTATCATGACTATTAGCCCCTCTGATATGTGGCATACTTTCAGTGTCTGAAGTCTAGCTGCTTGTCTTCTGAAAAATTTCGAATAATTTTCGCCAGTATTCTCTTTATATTTTTCCTGCATGACTTGTTGCAGGATCATATCTTGGCACTGTTCACTCCAAAAACTTTTTAACAATACCTTTTTATAATCCTCAAATGTTTTGGGATGGTGGAACAAAGACTGCCACCATATTAGAGCATCGCCATGGAGGTGATTGTAGGCAATTGCCAGTTTACCAAAGTCATTAATTTGATTCACTTGGAAATATGTTTCTAAGCTTTTAATATGCTCGATAGGGGCTTCATCTGTTTGTCCCTCAAATATCTTTATTTTTAAAAATTGGTTTATATTGCAAGAGTAAGATTGTCCCTTTTCTCTGTCGTGTATCTCATTTTTAAAGCTATAAAATTTTGTTTCGATTTCCTTTGACATTTCACGTTTGAACTCCTCCATTCTTTGTGGTATTCTGGCCATTTCTTGTTTTATATACACTAACGTTTCTTCCATTATGTTTTATTTTTAAACACGCAGTACACCGCGCACCCAACTCTGCCCCATTCCAATCGCCGATTATGTGTCTTTTCTACGCCCTGTTCCAACCACTCCGCCCATGTCTACCTACGTCTATCTAACCTTATTTATAGATAGTAAAAAAAAAAAATCAAGTTTAACGTACGAAACTCTATTTCGTTATGCTAGTATAAAAAACAAAAACATCTTCAAGTATAAGTTACTTTAAATATTACACAATTTTGAAAAACGGGTCTTATACTTATATCTAAAATGTCTATTTTCTCTCCCTTTCAAAACAAAACAAGAAACCAACAAATTCAACTGTAAGTTATTCTAAAAATATTACGCTATAATAACCTATTACTTTTATTTGTAAAACCTCCGACCATTTATATACGTATATATACAGCGTGTGACCTACTTTCCTCCACTCATTCGTTTAATAATTTTTATATAGTTTATTTCTATTTTAATTACACATGAGACGTCAGTTTTTACTCAGTTTAAAACGGCAACTTTATTTATCTAATAAAATGTTAGCGACTCTGTTTAAAGTGCAAATTGTTAAGCAATTATTAAGATGAAAAAAATCAATACTCTATATAACAAAATATCAACGTCAATATATTACATGTATACTTATTTAAAATAACTTCGAAGTCTATTTTATTTATCCGGTATATTTATAGAATAGAGTGTGAGCATTTGATTTATTGCTAACAATTTGAATCATAAATATATATTAAATATCCGTCGCTACAAAGAATAAACTATCATTTTGGAACTGCAAATTTCTGAGTAAAATATTTTTAATTAACTAAGAATATCTTCAAAAAATATATATAGCAAACCAAGCGTGTTCATTTGTACGGCCTATTAATTACACTATATATTTAGAAAAAAAAAAAAAACAACTAACGATCAAACTTTATATAACTTCTCATATTTAACATTTAATTTAGTTTTTATTTCACCTAGATAGAGTTTATATATACCTACGGCACGTAAATTATTTTTACCGTTATTTACACATTTCTATAATTTAGCTTGTTCTTTCCTTAATTGTACCATTTTTACATTTAAAACACGTTGTGCGCCAGTTTTACTGTACCGGTCCATTCTCCCTGCGGATTTCCTGATCCTAATCTTGCACTGAGCATGAAGTGAACAAGATTTAACAGGAAAAGAAATGGATACCAATCTAGCCGATTGTCTGTACTCATGTATATGGGTACTTCTAGCCAAACTGATAGAAGAGTGGATTGACAGGACTCTTCCAGTTAAAAACACCCTTTTGTTGATATCTTATTTGAATGCCCGAATATTTAGAACAATGGCAAGTACACACCTTTGAAAAATCTATTTACAAAATAGATTTTTGCGCGCCACTTCTAGAAAAGAATAAAAATGATTTTTTTTTTCCCTCCCAGAAGGATGTGCAATACCATATGTCCAGCGAAGCATGAGAATAAGATTCAACACCCCGGTAGAGCGATATCCCTTTGTGGCTAGCTCAGTCACTCTACATCTAGGGTCTTCAAATGGGTAAGTTAAATGATTATTACAGGTACGTGGTTGATAAGGAAAGAACACATTTTTATCAATATAAATAATAATACGAAACCGAAACAAGTTTAATATTATGATTAAATATTTATTTAATCCCAAATACCCACCACCATTTCATACTAATGATGATATAATAAAAAAAAAAAAATACTAAATAATTAATGATAACAACCCATGTATGCATTGAAATCGATAAACACAATTTGAAATAAAATAATAATAAATCCCTAAAGCTATTTACAATGTTTGTAAGTAATGGAAGTGGTCTGAGCTCTTTTTACCCAATAGAAATAAATTTTAATTTGTGTGATTTGATATACAGATATGAGATTTTCGGTCATACAGGCATACGCCTTTACTGATAACTTTAAAACCTTTTTATTGATAGGAAATATAATAATGGAACTATGCATATTTGCACAATGAAATATATCACTAATTTCATATTTTCAACAAGTCAATATGTTGCATGGGCTCAGATACCATATCGTACTCACCATAAGGTACTGTATCTATTTCCGTTTTGCCAAAGATAAATTTCTATACATGTATATACGTGCAGCCAAATTATACACTTACTATTATTTTAAATATAAAGTTATTAGAGTACTTGCTTCCAGGGAACCTGTAATAAATCAATCCCTTCTTACACTCATCGTGAGGTGTAGCAGTCACAAAAAAAAAAAAAACTTAAAAAGGATATCCGGTTAAATACATTTTTAGATATTCAGCATGAGATATCATATTTACCGAATATAATAAGCGTATGAACGCATACATATATCTACATGCATATTTATATTTGACGAATTTCAGGAATAACAACAACAGCAAAACGAATAGCAATAACAACAACAACAACAAAAAAAAAAATCTCATTGCGATCTTTGCTGAAAATACTAATTTGAAATAGAAAAATTCACTCAAAGGATTTAAGTAAAAGCTTTACCATTTATGACCGCAATAACCGTAAATTTATACATATGCGAGAGACTCTCTCATTTTTAAATGATAAATAATAATAACAAAAAAATATATATATATATCTAATCGGAAATAGAAAAGTTAATTATTTCAATGTTAATAAATATCTTAAAATAAACTTATATCTGCGTCTTCATTCTTCTCCTCTGGGCTGAGTGGGCTTCAAGTTAACTGGCTGTGTGGTGACGATTTCTTCCATTTAGTAAGGCGGCGTTTGTCATCATCGTGGGCGGCTGGAACTGGCGTGGTCACATCTTGGCGGCTTGGGACAGAGAAAGGGCGGTGCGCTGGCTGGTTGTCTACCCCACGGTCATTTTACTGGACTCACTGGTAGATTGTTTCATATTTTCCTCTGTTTGTATATGATAATAAATTTTATTAAGAGTTCTTAAAAGAACTATATAATGGATTTCTTAGAAAATGTCAGCAGCGGTCTAGTCCATAAATTTATCTCTAAGTTGTTAGATGATTGAAAATCTCTGGAGCAAAAGTAGTGAACGACTTGAATGCCAAAGAAAAAAAGAATGAATCCCACAGCACTATCAATCCCACTAATCCCCTGAGAAGCATGAATCAGCCAATCCTTCCAATTTATCTTATCATTTAGATTATAACATTCCTTATTGATTACTCAGACCACTTGCTCACAAAATCAATTCAAAAGAATTTTTAAAAAGATAACAGTTTAATTAAAGCATTATCAAACATTTTGCTTTTGACCAGATTTTTGCACAAGCAATTAACATTCTTAGTTTACAGAATAAAATTAGTTTTTAGAAAAGTAATTAAAAAAAAATATGTACAATTATTTTGGAACAATTGCTTTTCTCTATTTGAATTTTTCAGAGAAAGCCAAATACATAAAATAACATATCATAAAACATATACAAAAAGGAAATATAAAACCAAAAAAAATACATGAGTTTACTACAATATTTTCTATGTCAATTTCATATTATTTAAATTGGTGTGTGTTGGTCTTTTAATGCTCAGACCACTCCACTATTAATATAGCACATTTATATATTTGTTGTGCTTAATATCTACAAATTCATAAATGTATCTGCTGTAATATTCTTTACAGCAGATTTTGTGCATGGACATTTGATAATGCCTGGCACAATATATAATTATTTAATTGTAGTTAAAGTGGTTTTATTTGTGTGTAAAAATAATGTGTAAATAGGTTATATGATTATTTAAAATGATTATGTAAAATGAACGTTAGAAGGAGTGATGACAGATATATAAGAGTCGTTATGTTTTAATAAGATGGCACAAAAGAGAGATTTTCTTGATAGTTGGAGCATTACAAGAGTAAGGCTACTATTTAAAGGAAAGGTAAGGATCATAGAAAGTTAAGCAATTATAGACTGATAGCGGAAACAACAGTGTTATATAAAGTTTTCGCATATAAGGTGGCTGGATGGATTGCAAAATAGATGGAAGAAAATAATATAATAGGAGAAATGCAAGGAGGTTTTTGATTGAATAGGCATATAGGAGATAGTTTATTTGTAGTTACACAACTTATAGATATGAGTAGAAATACAGGTAGACAGTTTTTTATGGTTTTTATAGATATAGAGAAGACATGATCGAGTAAATAGAAATAGATTATGGATAAGTTTATTAAATTTGGGAATGGATGAAAACTTTGGTGGATCTTATTAAGAGATTGTATGAAAATAATTATTATATGTATCAGTTAGGGAATATAGAATCAGTTAAAGTTAAAAATGGGGTGCCCTAGGTCATCTGTTTTGTTTTTATTGTATTTGAGAGAAATGGGGAAAGCAATAGAATGACTAGGAAGAGGGGTAGAGATACCATTAATAGGTGGCAAGGGATTATATACGTTATCGCGTCTTTTATTTGCAGATGATATCTTCTTGTGCACAGAAATCAAGGAAGATATGGAAGTTATGCTAAGGACATGTGCAAGGGTGGTAGAGATAGGGATTAAATTTAGTGAAGAAAAATCAAAAGTAAGGATAATTAATACTGGGGAAAGAGAAGAGAAAGAATTTTTATTGGGGGATGTAAAGTTAAGTGTGGTGAATAAGTATAACTACTTGGAAATCATCTTAAGTAATAAGAAATTGCTTGGATGAATAGGAGATAAAATTCATAAATGAAGAAAAGAAAAGAAAGTGATTGATAAAGAAATTAACAGTGTTTTCATATAATAAATATGATGTAGATAGAATTGTATGGAAGGAGTAGCAGTAGCAGGGTTAACATATGGTAACGATGAATTATGTGTTAGTAAAGGGGTGTTAGATTATTTAGAAAAAGTACAAAGAGTAAGTAGGAAAACATGCATTAAATGCAGATGGTGGATGGCAAAGGAAACAAGTCGAGTAGAAATGGGATGGTCATATTTTTATATGAGAGATGCAAAAAGAAAAATGAAAACATTCAGTAGATTGCAGTTTATGGATAATAAGAGAATAGCCTAAATATTATGTTATTGGGTTATGAGCAAAGAACAGGCAACAAGATGGTTGAGAAAGATAGTACGGTGTGCAGAAGATTTGGAGTATACTTATACAAAAAGTGGTATGATTGTGCTAGGAGAATTGTTGAGTGTAATAATTGCAAGAAATCGGATAGAAGAATAGATGCATTAATAAAAAATAGCCAGTTGGAGAGATGGAGAAGTTGTATGGAGACTAAAAAGAGTGTATATAAAAATATATAAAATTAAACAGAATATTGAGTGCGAGTTAATTTATGATAATGGCAAAAAAAGTAGTTTACTGCTTAAAGGCTCGAACAGGATTTTTAGCAACAAGGGAATATACACATAAATGGAAAAATGTGAATGATTTAGTCTGCAAGTTGTGTAAGGAAGGCATAAAAAATATTAGGCATCTGTTGATTTAATGTCAGTGTCTGACTTGCAGAAAGGATACAAATAATGAAGTTTCGGGAAAATAAATATAAACAAAAGGATTATATAGAAGGTGGGTTCTTGGTTTTTATGCTGAGTTTGGAAAAAGATAAGGGGGATTTAATATAAAGGCCATGGAGTTGACAAAGATTATATTGTGGAAATGGGATGGAGTAGAGATAGAGAAGAATATGGGAAAAACTTAAGATAGGGAATGGAAGGTAAAGTGGCTAACAGGTTTCTTTAGGCATGTTGCTGAGAGATTCTTGACTCCAAAAATAGAGAAAACAATGATTGCATAGCATGTGATTGTATTAGAAAAGTGTATTTTGAAAAGATCCCTAATATAAGGCAAAAACCAGTTCAATAATAAAGAAAATCTTTTATTTTTATATAGTCATTTTATTTCAGTTGTGTTGGAATCATTATTAATATTAAGCATAGAATGTCTTTAGAAAAATTAAACTTTATTAAAATTTTCTAAAGACATTTAATACTTAATATTAGATGATGGAAATAGTCCAGGGGTGATGTGGAGAAGAGAAGCTAAAGATCGGAGATGGATTAAACTTGGAGAGACCTTCATCCTGCAGTGGATTGATAATGGTTGATAATGATGTTGATGATGATGATATGTGTCTATTACATATTTCATTAATAATTTGTAATCAATAGTATTTTATTATTTAATATATAAAATTAGATTTCTAAAAAATAAATAATAATCCCAATATATTTTAAGAAAAAATAGATAGGTAGATATATTAAAAATGACTAAGGATTTTTAAGATTTTTTTTTTTGTGAAGATAGTAATTTTGAAATAAAGTTTATAACTAATTTTATTCTGAGAATTACAAGTTTTTATCCATTGAAAAAGTAAAAGATAGCATAGATGAAAATCTTTTTTTTTTTTAAAATAAAAAAATTCTTTGTATAACTGCATGTGTAAATTTGAGCATGTAATCATTATTAATCTGGCATAACAATAGTAAATGGCTGGTCAGTGTAGGGCTGATGATGATTATATACTGGTGATCATCACTACAAAATTATCAACTTGATCTCAATTACATCTGAAAAGAAAAAAAATATTCATTTTATGCAGAATTTTAAAAATTATTGTGAAGTAGATGACAAGAGTATTGATGATGATTATAAATTCTAAAATAGTAGTTTTATTTTTAATATCATTCTTTATTACTTTAATATTATATCTAATAATATGATCACTATCAAATTTCATTATTGGAAATATATTTATATTTTGGGGATGTTCTTCACCCTGGATCAAACCCCAGGGTTTCCATCCTGTTACAAATGGAGGCTAACATGGGGCTGATGATGATCACATGCTAGTGATCATCACTTCAAAATTATCGACTTGATCTCAAACCACAACTGAGAACCAAAAAAAAAAAATGCATTTTATGCAGAATTAATTTTAAAAATTACTGTGAAATAGGTGACAAGTGTATTGGTGATGATTATAACTTATAAATTAGTGGTTTTTATGTATGTTCAGAGAAGTTCATGTTTAGAGTTAAATAGAAAATCTATGATTTTGAAGATTGGATTGGATGTTTGATTGTTGAAGTATGCTTAGCTGTATTTTCAATTTTGATGATGGATGGAGATTTTTGTTGTTTGCTTGAGGATGCAATGTTTTCATGCAACTCTGAGGTGTGTTCTATCTCAGCTATTTGCTCCAGCCTATTTTTTGTATTTTGTATTGTTAATCACAGAACAGTTAATGTAGTCCTGCTATGATTCCAGCTTCTAATTCTCCAAAGAAGAGGAGCAAGCCACAGCTTATATTTCCCAACCCATAATGTTCAAAGGAGCAGGGCTTTACAAAGAATTTTGCATTACCTTTATCAAGGGTTATAGTAGCTTATAGTTTCTCAATTGAGATAGTTTTCTTGGTTCATGGTGCATTATCTACTTAAATGGCTGAATTCTTTATCTATCTCAAAATTGCATGACACTATTCATTCTATTAATTATCAGATGTCTATCAGGTATCTAAAAAATTTATGAGTACATAGTGTGAGGTATGAACTTTCATTTGATTATACATGTATATTATGTAAATATTGTTAAATATGTTTCATTTCTGTTTTACTTTTGCTCGGTGGGGGGCCATATAACCGGTTGGGTTACATGGCACAGCAACAATTCTGTATGTGCACATATATATATAAAGTAAAAGAAAAGTAGAAATAAACACAGAATAATTTTAGTAGATATTTTCTACATTTCCTGGTATAATAACAAATAAGTAAATGGTTAAATAATTTTAAATGTAAAATAAAATTTCATTATGAAATAAACATTTAAAAAGTCTAATAAATATTTTTATTGAATTCTGATTTTGAAATTCATAAACAAGCAGGTCAAATTGATAATTGCAATTTTTTGCATTATTTTTGAAATCTTTTAATTAATACTTATATACAATTCTCTATCTAAGTAAAAACATATAGATCACCCTTTTGGTAAAATTTCAAAGTTGGTTTTCGAAAGGATTAGTGATCTTTTTGAAAAGATAAAAAAAAACATTTTTTAATTAAATGTGTTTTAATCACTGCAATCCAAGACTATAAAAGGTTTGGATAAAAAGATTATTTTAGTCTGGATAGTAATTTTTGAAAGGAGAGTTGACAAATATTTTTATAAGAGTTAGCTGCAATTTGTTGGTAACTGTAGCAGAGAGTGGCAGCAGTAGAGTTGCCTGATAGCTAGCTGCAAAGGTGACAGCAATTAACTGGGCAGAAAGATGGCTGACAGAATTATGCAGAAAACTACATGAAGATATAAGGATGCAAGGAAGCTACAGTTCAATGATGGAGTTTGAATTTATATAGAGGAAAATGACACACTTAATTGTTTTAAATTCATAGCTACAGATGTGTGCTAAGAAGACAGCTGCTTGCTGAAATTATCAAATCCAAGACAGTTTGCTGGCCTGAAATATATCAAATCCTAGAAAGAAGAAAATTGATTGAATGTCAACATACCTGATTATGCTGACAGTTATCTGGACTGCTCTCCATCAAGAGAAACCATCAGTTGCTGAAGAAATAATTACACATATGCTGCTGTATCTAAAGGCAGAGAAGTACAGATAAACATATATACAGCTGATGGTGAGTAACATTATATATTAAAAATGACATTTTAAAGAACAAGTAAGTAATTTTGCCTAACTTAAATGTCTAAAAATGAAGATTCAATTTATAGATGCTGTTATATTTGTTTTTTCAAGAGAATAAGTAAAAATATTTAAAATCTATATTTTTAAATTTAAAGACATTTTTAATTATTCAATCAACAATAATCTGGTCAAGATTGACTTTTTAAAAAAAAAAAAAAACAGAAAGTAGTAGATATATATTTAACATCTGACTCTTTTTTTTTTTCAATATATACATGTATATGTGAATGCAATGTATTTTAACCAAGGAATTAATTATTGAAAGTATATTTTGAATACAATCTTATTACTGTGTTAAATTAAAATATAATGCGAATGTCAATGTGCACATACATTCCTATGCCCTCAACATATATGTTAAATCAAGAATTAATTATGTATTATAAAATTAATAATTTTATTGTGACAAAAATGAAATATATGATCAGTGTATGCCTGCAATTCAATATGTACACAAATATATGCTAAATATGTTATTGAATATATATAAACTGAATTCCATTTATAGATTATGACAATTCAGATATAAAGTCACATGTCTGTATGCTGACTGGGTTTTAAATAAACTTATTGGAACATATATGTAAATCAATATAATGTTTGTATATTATTTGTGTAAACCATAATGTAATAATTTTTATGTAGTATGTTATTCAAAATCAAAAGGCATATGTGTATAGCTATATTCTAGAGACCTTAATTTTATTAATTTTTTTATTGTTGTTAATAAACTTGAATTTAATTGTTAAAAATTGTATTGTATCATCTCTGGGTCACCATAATAGTACCTGAGTTTGTGTTCTGAGCTAGATTCATGCATAATGGTCTATATATAAATGGGGGTGTATATTAGTGCTTATGGGCATCCAGATAATGATGATTATGATGATGATTGATATATCCTGGTTGGCACTAAGAGTATATTCCTTAAAGCCCATGCACTACCTTTTATCTTAGTTTAATCTTAGAAATGAAGTTTATAGTTGGCCAGGGCATTAATGGTACTAAGTGGCCAGAGCATTGTTGTTGATCAGCATTTGTTAATATCCCAGCATTATTGTTTTGATGGTTGTATTCTTATGGATGAACACTTAGTTAGTGCATCCAAATTAATTTTAAAATAATTGCCCAAGCTGGCAAAGGCCAAATAGTTGGCCTGGTTTACAGTAGACCAATTTCAGATCCAATCACCAGATTGATTTGATTTATATTGTTCAAATCCAATTGCCAGATTGATTGTTGATTTATTTTCATTGTTGGTCATTCATGATGGTGGATGATTATTACTTATACTGGTTTTTATTTATTGATAATGCTGATGAATGTCTAGTTAATCATAGTTGCTTTAAGAAGTTAGGTGGTTGATATCTCGGAGATCTATTGATCTCTTTTTAATATATAACATTTCTTAGATTTTTATGACATTAAACATTACTTGAATATTTCTAATATTTAATATCTATTTACTTAATATCTTCTCACTTATATTTTTTGATAAAATCTCATACTTTAATATCTCATACTTCAATCATTATTTTAACATTATTTGAAATATTTTGCATTTTGAAGACCACTACCACCACCCATCATACCCCACTCCATTACAAAATATATAATACAAAAATTAATAAATTCATAAACATCTCTTCAAAGGGAAAAAATGTTATATATTTGCACGTTTTATTTATATTTCTGAGCGTTCAACTATGGGAAATTTCATTATTATTTTATATTTTCTTTCATAAATATAATGTTACCAAATAATTATATCACAAAAAAGCATTTTTATCATATCCTTTTTCATATAATTATATTATGTTTCTGTAATTCTAAGCAATAATAACTCTGTTATTTCAACTTCTGAAATTCACTTTAATAGTAGATGAAAGAAAATTATCTTAAACAATTAAAATATATAATAAAAAAGCATATGATTAAAACGTTTTTTTAATTGTGCTATTAATCAATTGCTTATGTTAATAATGTTATACATAACAGTAATGATTTTTTTTTTTTAGTTAAAGAAACAAGAATTGGAAATAACTCCTTTACAAGATAAAAATAGAGAACTTCAAGCACAAAAAGATGCTTTGTCTGCAGAAAAACTTGGCCTTAAAGGTGAAGTAGCACGTTGGAGTGCACGGACCAATCACTTGATTGAACAATGCAACAAAATGGATCCGGAAGAACTTAAGAAGATTAGGTATTATTTTTTTAATTTAAAAGAATATTAATGGAACATATTCCTAGAAGAATGTTTTGAATTTTTTTTTATTAAATTAACATTATTAGAAAGTCACAAAAATTTGAATAAGCTGAAATAGTATTTAGGGAAATCAACTGTTTTTAAAGTATACTAATCATTTTTATATATAATTACTATTTGGTTGGGCTTTATTATTTTGTTAGCCAATTTATACTAAATATCCTACCCTTATTATTATTTAATATTTATTTGTACTGTCTGTTTCAGGATTAAAATTGCAAAATAGTCCGTTGGAGAATATTGTTGTCTTTTTTTTTTTTTCATTGTTATGTATATATATTTTTGACATATGTTTGATAATTTGCAGAGTGATTTTACATTGAGTGTAAACAATTGCTATCTTTAGCTCATTCAGTTGTTCAGAATAAAACTCCAATATTCAGTTATTATGCCAATTGACTTTTTCTATCATAAAACATAATAAAGAATGTAAATGCTGCTATAATATAATTTCTTTTTATCTGAAAAAGCTTTGTTTTTTGTGTTTGTTTTTTTGCTTTTAAAGTAAATATTTAACGTAAATAAAATTTATACTTATGTTTAAGTTGAATAATTTAAGAAAAAAATGTCAGCTGTAGTTGTTTTTTCTAATAGTACTAGCATTAATGAATAATACAGTATATATAAACCTTTAACGATATTAATATTTATAGCTTCTTGTTTAGCTGGGAAATCTTTTTTATTCATACTTGTTGAAAAATTGTTATGAGGAAAGTAGGTTTTTTTTTTTTTAATCATTTTTTTTTCCCTAATTTTTTAGAATCTTGAACCTTTAAAAATATCCTAATTAATAATATTATTAATGGCTGGAATAGCAGTGACCTGTAAACATGTCTTGGTTGCTGAAAATGTTTAAGCTGTTTTAAAAAACACAAAAACTCAAAATCATTTATTTGGTTAGTAATGTGATATCTTCTTAAATTTCTTCTGATAATAAAGCAATAAATAAAATGAACTATTGTCAGTTAAATTCATAAACATTCATATTTTCTATAATGGTATATGATAATGTTAATAATAGAACAGAGTAATTAATTCTCCTTAAGAAATGAAAAATATATTTATCCTTAAATGAAAATGCTTATTTTATGAAAGCATACAAGATTGCAATATATGGAAAATAAAGATTGGAACAAAAAAACATTAATTTATTCAGCATTAACAATAATATTTAATATTCATTATTTTAATTTTGATATAAGGCTATGCATATTAACAATTTGATGGCATTTTATTGAATTGTGCAAAAATTTCATATTTTCACATAAATAACAATTCTGGTTGTTTAGACTTCTTTATCCACCTAGTCATTTGCAAGTCTTATGCAATAGATGATTGATTAATTGTGCAAAATTACAAAGTAGTCATTATTGCCAGACTTATTCATTTTGATATAAGTTATGATTTACTTAGGCAACAGTTTTATTTTAATTTGATCACAAAATTTTAAATTAAAATTTAGGCAAAAAATTAAACCAAAATAATGGATAAATTAATTTACCTTATTATATAAGATTCAATTTTTTTTTTATCTTCCATGGTCTTTTTTTTTTTTTTTTTGACTTTTAAAAAAAGAATTAACTATCAATCTACTTTAATAATTTATAATTTTTGATAATTGTTGAAAAGAAATGAAAACAAATTTTAATTACTAATTTTTTTTTTATAAACTTGTATCTTACTCATATTGTATTTTTATGTAAACACTAATATAAGCTATTATGAATATTGAAAGAGTAAATTTTAACCTCTACGTTATTTTTTTTTTTTTACTTGTACAGTACTGTGCTGATATAAGATTTGAAATACCAGACACTCTTATACCTGGTGCCTAATTGTAAATATAGGCGATTTGAACTCAGACTTTCAAGCCCTTTCACTATCTCATACTACTGATACACATGACCACACACATGCAGAAAAGATAAATAATCACCAGTATATGTATTTTGTGCTAAACCAGCCCTCATCAGTTTGTCCAGATTACCATCTTTCATACATATATATAATCAGTGCTCAGTTTATATTAAGATAGCAAATCCTTACACTTTAATGGACAGGCTTCAACCTACTCCAACTCTTCAGCATCCATACCATTGAAAATCTGATGATAGAATTTCCAAATCCCATGCTGATGCCAATATTGTTGTTATGCCCATGTTGACCTCAAGTCATTCTGACCCTTCACATATAGGACAGTATCCATTAAATACATAGAAAAGGGATGGGCAGAATGCTGGCTTAATATGTAAGATTTGGAATACCAGGCCCTTTTATATCTGGAGCCTAATTGTAAATATAGGGGATTTGAACTTAGGCTTTCAAGCCCCTTCACTATCCACACTATCTCATAGTACTGATACACATGATCACACATGCAGAAAAGATAAATAATCACCAATATATGTATTTTTTCTAAACCAGCACTCATCAATTGGTCCAGATTACCATATCCCATACATATATGTAATCAGTGATCAGTTTATATTAAGATAGCAAATCCTTACACTTTAATGGACAGGCTTTAATCTTCTCCAACTCTTCAGCCATCCATACCATTGAAAATCTGATGATATTTATGGATGGCTGAAGAGTTGTAGGTTGAAATAGGTTGAAGCCTGTCCATTAAAGTGTATGGATTTGCTATCTTAATATAAACTGAATACTGATTATATATAAGTATGAGAGATGGCAATATGGACCAACTGATGAGGGCTGGTTTAGCACAAAATACATATACTGGTGATTATTTATCTTTTCTGCATGTGTGTGGTCATGTATATCAATAGTATGAGATAATGTGAATAGTGAAGGGGCTTGAAAGTCTAAGTTCAAATCCCCTATATGTACTGATATAAAAATAATGCTGTTTTATAATACATATAAATATATGTCAAGTGCATATTGAGCTTTATGATTATTATTACTTAATATTTGTTAAAATTCTCTTGGTCCCTGACACTTCAGAGACCTGAAAGTTAGTTTTATAACAGCCCAACAAAAAAAAAAAAAAATTTTTTTTTTTTTGGTGCCTTGGTTTTTAGGCCTGTTTCTGAACATTATTTGGGATACTGATTCAAAAAATTGTCTTGGATGGAATATATTAGCTCTATTTTCTTAGATATGATTGAATTTATAAAATTTTAGTTCTCTAAAAGATATCTTCTGCAGAATCATGATATCATAACAAGCTTTTTTATTTTTATGGGAAATTTAGATATTTAAGTTATTTTTTTTTCTTTCTGTGTATAATAATTTTTGTTTCACAACTAGTAATCTATTTTCTTTTCTATAATACACATTGGCATAAAAATGTAATGTTCAAATGACAAATTACTTTTATTCTGTTTTATTACATAATTGTATGTAAAAAATTTAGATGATAAATCATGGTAATCATAGACTAGTCAAAGATTTCTCAATCTGATCTATTATAAATATTAACACATAGATGTAAATTTAATAATTTTTTTCACTTTGTTTTTCCGGTTTTTGTTTGCAAGTTAGTAAATATAGTGAGGGTTTTTATATATGTTTAACTATAGTTTTACATCCAAAACATTGATTATAAAAGATAAATAACTTAACTATATAATAGTTATGATCATGTAGAAGTTGTATGTTTACTTCCATTCATATCATTTCATTTTTGCAGATCAAATACTGTAGAAGTTAAGGCAGCTTCAAGATGAAGCTGTTGAATCATCATTTTATATTTTTGTTATATTTGTGGAGAATGCATACTGAAAGCCATTAGGAAACCTGTTTCTGAGTTTGTAAAAAGATCATGAGATTAAGATAAGCCATGGACTCCTCATATTTTATGCAAAACTTGTATAGAGTATTTGTGCTCGGGGACAAATAGAAAGAGAAGTTGCCTGAAATTTGGATTACCAATGATTTGGAGGGAACCGAAAAACTACTTTGATGATTGTTATTTTTGTATTGTTAATATCATAGGCATCAATCAAAATAATCGTGGCAAGTTGTGTTAACGTGATCTGTCTTCAGCCAGGGGACCTATTCTGCATTCGGATTTTGTACTTGTTCTTCTATCTTTTCATGAACAGCTCTCAGAGAATGAGTCTTCTATGTCTGATATCATAAAAGGCAAAGAAAGTCAGGACATTCATTTCCAAACAACTTCACATAATGAACATTTTTACCAGAATGAATTGAACGATCTGATCCATGTACTTAAATATTTCCTTGCTTGCTTCCAGACTAAAGAAAACAACTGTATTTCAGTTTGGAATGAAAATTACATTTTATCTGCATAGTCATTTAGTTCGCTTTCCAGAAAACGTTAATGACTTAAATGAAGATCAAGATGGAAAGATTTCACCAAAACATAAAATTGATGGAAGTCAGATACTAAGAATGATGGGTTGCATATATGATTGGAGACTAAATCTTATGCAGGATTGTCCTGGCACATTTCACTCTTGGAAGTCTTATAAAGGAAAGTTCTTGTAAGGTGAATGAATGGAAAGTTTTATCATAAACTTGTGCTTTTGATATGAAATAAGTAGATAACTTATAAAAAGTTTTCTCATACTTAAAAAATATCAATTTAAACTCTACATTAAATTAACCTGATTTTTTATGGGTAATTACGCTAGCAGCAGTATATGGCATATGTTCAGTATCTCAAAAACTAGAACACAACCTAATAATTAATTCAATCAGCATACACTTGGGTGCTTCAAATATTAGACCTGTTTCTCGATATATTCGATTTATTGATTTCAAAAATGGAACCAGTTTCCTTATCAGTTCTAGTTTTTGAGATACTGAGCATATGCATATATTGCTGTTTGCGTAATTACACATAAAGAATCAGGTTAATTTAATGTAGTGTTTAAATTGATATTTTTTAAGTATGAGAAAACTTTTTATAAGTTATCTACTTATATCATATCAAAAGCACAAGTTTATGATAAACCTTTCGGTTGTGTTCTGATCCATCGTGTCAGCCGCGGGATGGTGTTGTTGCTAACAAAAAAACACATTAATATAACGTTCCCAGGCTAGCGATTCTCTATTAATATTCACTTCTTTTTTTTGTTTACAAATTTTACATTCTTTCATTTATAAATTATTTGGGACAATAATAGTTGTTTTTTAATTTTTATTGACAAGAGGGTCTTCTGTGGTGTATGTTCAAATAGTAATTTGGGTTTTTTAAATAGTATTACTGTTTTTTAAAATTTGATTGACAAAATTCAAGAGAGAACGGGTTGTTTTTTTTTCTGATGTATCTTTAAATAATAATTTACGTCACTTTTATTGGTTTACATTTGATTGCCGACAACAATTAGTGGGAGGGGTGTTTTTGTGTATGATTAAATAAAAATTTACGTTACCTTTCATTTTACATTTGATATCCGACAACAATGATTGGGAGAAACGGTTTTTTTTTTTTTGTGTATGTTTAAATAAAAAATTTGAAGTTACTTTTATTTTACATTTGATTGACAACCGATTTTATTTACTTACTTTCGTTTATAAATTATTTTGGTTTCCCAAATAATATTTGGTTTGACAATGGGATAATAATAGTTGTTTCTTTAATTTTTATTGACAAGAGGGTCTTTTTTTGCGTATGTTCAAATAGTAATTTGGGTTATGTTTAAAAAATAATCTATCTTACTTTTATTGGTTTACATTTGATTGCCGACAACAATTAGTGGGAGGGGTGTTTTTCTGTACGATTAAATAAGTTACGTTACTTTTATTGTTTACATTTGATTGCCAACAACAGTTATTGGGAGAAGAGTTTTTTTGTGTATGTTTAAAAAAAAAATTAAGTTACTTTTATTTTACATTTGATTGACAACCGATTTTACTTTCTTTTTTTTGTTTATAAATTATTTTGGTTTTCCAAGTAATATTTTTGACAATGGGACAATAATAGTTGTTTCTTTAATTTTTATTGACAAGAGCGGGTCTTTTTTGGTGTATGTTCAAATATTAATTTGGGTTATGTTTAAATAATAATTTACCATCTTACTTTTATTGGTTTACATTTGATTGCCGACAACAATTAGTGGGAGGGGTGTTTTTCTGTATGAATAAAGAATAATTTACGTTAGTTTTATTTTACATTTGATTGCCGACGACAACAATTATTGGGAGAAGGGGTTTTTTTTTGTGTATGTTTAAATAAAAGTTTTAGTTACTTCTTTTATTTTACATTTGATTGCCAACAACAATTATTGGGAGAATGGATGTATGTTTAAATAAAAATTTAAGTTACTTTTATTTGACATTTAACAAAGGCCATTTGGAATCCCTCCAAACAAGCTGCCCTTTGCAAAGTGAACATTTCCCTCGGCAACAACGAGACTTACAAATGAAAGTCAAAAGTTGTTTATGGACCTCAAGTCGCATATATTTTGCCGCACAATCATATCTTTTCTTTCAGCAGGATGTTTTTCTGCTGTAGAAATATTACAGCGCCAGCTTCCGTGTCTGGCAAGTTCCATCTTTTCAAGTTTTCTGTGTTTGAATTAGCCATATTCTTGGTCTCAGAAAATTACTTGCTAAAACGTGACTTAAAGCGTGATCGTCAAAAAAATTGCGCTATCCCACCCTAATAGATAATTTAGGAGGCTTTCAGCTTGATGAGGAACAATCACTACACTGTTAAAATTGTTAAAAGGTAACAGTACATCAATTCGTATTTAAAAAAAAAGGCCCCAATGAAAATTTAAATAATTTTAACACGATGAACTTAACACACTCTCGTACGATATTGTTACATAAAATACATAACACAGCATTATGATATAGTGTGTAACAGAAACAACTACGGCATTTCCCTCTGCTTTTAGTATAGGAAAAGGCCACAGCATTATCCGCTAAGCCGAGTTAACACTCTTTCTAGGTTTTTTTCCGTAGAAAGAAGGCTTAACTCAGAGTTAACACTCTTTCTACATTTTAGCGAGTTAACAGTCTTTCTAGGATTTATTGTAGAAAGAAGGCTTGGGTGCGGCCGCGGAAATGGCATATTTCTAGAAATTAAACTAGAAATAGCGCCATCCCGCGGCTGACACGATGGATCAGAAAACAAACAATTATTATTAAATTATTATTGCATGTCCTTGGTTGATTTGCCAACATGCTTCTTTCAGAATTGAGAGTTCTAGAAAATTAATGTACATTCTATGCATATGTAATCTATATTACATATGCATGATCATCATTCTATATTAGATATCATTTATCAATAAAATTTTCAGGATAATATGAAATGATTATTTTGAGATTTGACTTAAATATCTCACACGAATTTTTTTAGCATATTAAAATTTTTTCTTGTGCTAAGTTATATTTAAAATGACAAATATATATATAGAAAGAATAACACTATTTGTTTTATTTCGTTTTTTCTTTTGTCAATGGTTTATTATCTTTTTTTATTTTTATAAAATATACTTTTTTTTGTCTTTAAATACATGCCCATTCCCAGTTTTTTCTTAATTTACTTAATTAATTATCTCATTTCATTTATATTTTTTAGCATTGAAAATTCTTCCAATTTATCTTACGCATTCCTCACAAAATCTACACTTAAAGGCATCCGTTTTTTGGTTTTTTTAAAATTATATATATAAAGATATATTCCAATAAAACATTTGACAGTTTTTCTTAATCTGGAGGACTGCAAAATAGCTTTCTATCTTTATTAATTGCCTGTTTAACTATTGAAATTTTCATTGTAATATCTTTGTTACTCTAAAGCATTACATATTATTTATAATAAATTGTGAACTAGAAGATTCTATTATATATCTAATTTTTTTTTTGTTTTTGTGGTTTTTTAGCTGTAACTGGTGTTATTGTAAATAACTTTTTTACTAAAATCTTTATGATTCTCAGTGACCATGAAGATTGCTTTTTATTGATCTTCTTTCTTATGTTTTGGGCACAAAAATATTTTTTTGTCTATGGATTTTTTTTTTTTTTAAATGTACAAAATAAGTGAGGAATATTTTGCTTTTAAAAGAATTTTCATGTTATATTTGTACTATAATATTAGCAAAAAAAAATTTTTTTTATGAAAATGTAAATTTATTGGTATATGAAATTTTCCAGAAAAGATTCCACAATTATTATTTTTGCTATTTTTATAGTAAGGCATCTAAATATATATATTACACAAGTGCTAATTTAAAACCATGTATTCAATTTTTTTTTAACCATCTTTTTAAAAAAAAAAATTATGGTATAGTAATTAGATGTTTATCTATTTTTGAAGGGAAGAGAAGGACAGTGTGCGGAAACAAGTGCAAACTTTGACTGATGACAACCGTAAACTTAAGTAAGAACATTTTTATTAATATATCAAGGTTACTGTAACTAATATTTTTGCTTTATTAATCAAACTATTTTATTACAGGGAAGAAAAAGAAAATATTCGTAAGCAGATAGCAACACTCACCGAAGAAACTCATAAGTACAGGTAAAAATTCTATAATTTATATGACTCATCAGAGTTTGACTGGGAGCTAATATATTAAAAAATAAAAAATCTCCCAATTTTGCATTTAAAAAATTTATGTATAGAGTTGTTTACTTTTAGGTTTGATGTCAAAAGGCTATTTCATTTATTATGAAGTCTTTATTTATTTTTCTTCATAAATTTAATTCTGTTTGCTTTCTATTACAATTGATAGTAATACATAATACTTTATATTTAATAATTTAAAAAATAAGAAATACTTTTTTGCATTTCATTCGTTCATAATTCCTTCAATTTTTTTTTTATAAAAGTTACTTACATGAATTTTTTTTTTCAGAGCTGAAATTTCGAAAATTAATTCAACATTATCTAATGCACAGTAAGTAAAATTCATGTTTGTTTTGCAAAGTATTTAAAATACAGCTTTATAATTATTTTAAAGTTAATATATATATATATATATGTATGTAAATTACTCTTACCACTAGTTTTTTATCTTTTTTTTTTTGACAAGGAGCCCACTGCAGAGCAAAGGCTTTTTCAACTGTCCTCCAACTTCCAAAAAGAACAGTGTGTATATATAAATGTACATGGATGTCTATATATATATATCAAAATAAAATAATAATAAAAATATTAGCAAAGTCAAAATTTAAATATTTTTATCATGACCATGGTATTGTCTATTAAATAAATAAATCTCAAGTGAAAACTATGACCAAAACCAACAAATATATACATACAACTACCTACAATTCAAAGATAAATGTTCTCATAAGATTTGTGACTCAACCCAAAATGATTAATCACAAGAATTTCTTTATTCCTTCAGTTGATTTCATTACATTCATAAAAGGATCATCAAACAATATTTGTGACCTTTATTACATACATGAATGTTTAAGATTGAGTTAAGGTTGTATTATGAATTTATTTTTTTCATAACACCTTAATTTATTTTGAAACAGCTGCTTGGAATTTAATAAATTATTTCTAGAATACTTTTACTATCTATCAAACTTTTTAGAGCAATTCTCATATTCTCCCTCCCAGATAATGATTATCAAATTGCTGATTTAAAAGGCAAAGAAATAAATTCTTTTTTATTATTATTATAAACTTTTCTCTTCAGATGAAAATTATAATTATTTTTATTAAATGAAATACTATTAATAAATTTATGAAAATATTCTAAAGCAACAATAATTATCAGAAAATTATTTTCTTTGAATCAATGTAGTATTTCGAAATTATTTAACTCTCTATAATCAAAACTCATTAATGCAGTTTTCTTGTAAACAAGTGGCTCAAAATTTATTTATAAGAAGACTATATTAATGCGTTTTTGTTATAGAAATAAATGATTAAATAATATTAAAAAGAATAAATTGACTCAAAGAAAACAATTTTATAATGATTATTATTGGTTTAGAATATTCTTATAAATTTATAATAGCATTTTATTTAATAAAATTAATTATAAGTTTCATCTGAAGAGTGTAAATGATAATAATGTTAAAAAAGAATTTATTTGTTCAAAGTATGAGGTTTGTTTTGGAAGAAAGATTATACTTTAAATTCATTAGTAAATAATTCTAAAATTTGGTGGCTTATAAAAATATTACAGAAGTAATTTAAATTTCCATGCAATTATTTTAAGATATATATATTGTAACGGGAGAAAGATCTTTGAGATTCGCATATACTGACCCCGGGGGCGCCACTAGTCCGAAAATAGGGACTAGACATTTATTTTAGGGTGGACAGGATATGCGAATCAAAAGGCACTGAACTACACTCGGGGAGGAACAAGATATCTTAAATATTATTTAGACAGATGAGAAATCAAAGCACAAAGACAAACATCAGCCAAATAAATTTAAACAATTTATTAATTTTATAAGTTAGACAATATAGTAAAGACATCTAGCCACGAATATAAAAGTGACTTATGTTAACATACGTATATTTACCAGAGAGTGCACAAGAGTACGACAAACACGAAGGCATTAAACATTTTGGCAATAAAATTCTTTCACTTAAAATATAAGAAATGGTTAGGATAATATCTTCTTGCTGGCCAGTTGTAAAATTACAAAATCAAACAACAACCCTAGCTTCCTGAATCAGGGATAATAAAACAGTACTGTCCCGCCAGAAATCAACGTAACCAGCGCGAACGTCAGAGCAGTAATATTCTAATTACTCTCGTTAAAATGCCGCAGGACTACTGCGCGTAATACTACATTCAAAGTAAACGTGGTTGATCTCACCTACAAGACAGCAACAGATATTTGATTACGATCTTACGTAATCCAGAAAGAAATAGACTATTTTCAGACAACCCAAAGAAATAACTTGACAAATAGCCAGCAAAAAGATTTTGCTGTTTGCACAAAAAGCACAAACAAAACATGCTTAAAGATTCTTTATTTTACAACTAAGGGCAGGTGAATAAATAAAGACTACGAAAACTGCCAATGTGTTTTGTAATAGTTAACGAAATAATCAGGTATATATTAAACATATAAAATACAATCTCCTAATGCACCCCCTGATAAACGAAAATTGCAAACAAACTTGGAATCTTAAAACTAAGATTCCAAGACACACTTTAAATACTAGAAAAGAGTACATACAGATAATAAATAATTAAAAAAAAAAACAATCAATACCATTTTAAAACATATTTATCATTAGATTGAGCAATTTATTTACCCTGACTAGAATAGGAAAAAGTTTAGCTTATGGTAAGACAGAGTCCTAGTGATTTAGTGCCGAGTGCGCACTTTTGATAATAGTTCATCTTTCAGGTCCTTTGACAGCGGCAAGGTAGAGGCACTGTTTATTTTAGAGGTTCATGGCATGACTGAAGAAGAGCTGGTAGTCGTGGGTCTGTCCTTTGTTTTAAATTAGCCAGACATTCTAATGATGGCAAAACTCACAGCGGTGGATTTTGACATCTTGCACAGCAACGAAGTTTGTCAATAATTATTTAAGTTTTTAGTAGGAATTAAACATCCGAACAGCTACTCACAATGGTATCTCTTTGCCCTCCATAATCCAAGTGTGTATCTAATAATGAATCTTCTCTCTCCAAAAATTGGCAGGCTATCCTTGCCTCGCTACATTTCCCGCGCAAAACTTTCATTAATGTCCATTCTATATTCCAGGCAGGGCAAATACTAATTTCCCGCTCAATCTAATTTAAGACTTCCAACCAGGGATAATTGAAACAAAAATGACAAATACAAAACTAAATCTCCGCTTTTTAGAATTAACTTTAAAAATAATTACAATAAAAGCAACAGGAATATATAATTAGCAAGCTTGCCTGTCGGTGAAAGTAAACTATTTTACAATCAATTTTATAAACATTAAATAATCTATTTTAAAATATAAATGCGTATGTGTTTTAAATAATAATAAAAAATTGAGCATTAGACATTTAATGAAAATGAAGTTGTTTTCCCTTTTTAATTTTAGTAATAAAACCATTGAATCGGAAATCAATCCGGCTCAATATATATAGCGGAAAATAAATTAATGAATGAAATATTGGTCATAGAATATTGTTTAACATTATAAATAACTTCACAAACTTCTTCTAACTTCTTTTCAAAAACTTTATTTCAAATTTATTAACTATATGAACATATATATATATATATAAAATCACATATTATACATTTCCAACATTTCAACTGTTCCCCCCCATTACAGTCATTTTCAAGGACCTATAACAAAAAAATACATATCTCTACATAATACTCTAAATACAAATCTCTTTCATATATTAAGCATTAACACATCAAATTGACAATAATAAAACATATTAACTATACATTATTGTATTTTACTTATATCTTCTTCCCTCTTCTCCCTTTACTATAAAACTTTTACATATTAAGTATACATTTTCAAAAAAATATTAGAAACCATATAAAACATCAATAAACAAAATACTATTTAAATCCATTTAACTCACCTCTAATTACAAATTTATTCCTCCTTTAACTATTTTATCTAACTTTCATATCAATTATCTACAATTCCTATCTATTCTTTTAAATCTATTTAAAAACTAATGTAAATTATTTCTCTATCCTTTAACAATTTACTTAAATACTATTTAAACATTCCATATTAATTAGTTTATTTTATATTCCTATTGAAGCAGTCGGATCTGAGTTCGATCCTGGCTTCATGTTGTTTACCCTAGTGATAACCTTAAATTTCTGATGCAGTGGGGCTTTATACGTTCAATCCACGCTAATTTCCATAATGAATAACTTGTTTCAAATACGTAGTAAAATTAATTAGTTTAGTTTAAATTTGATCAATTCTCTAAATAAATTCATGATAAAATATTCATGAATTTATATATATTAAATTGCGTGGATTGTGCGTATATATATTTGTAAATATTAAATATATATAATTGTTCGAAAGTTTCATTGCGTCAGGAATACTTGTTTTTTTCACCTTTAAATAATTTGTAAAGTTTCGTAGATTAAAAGCTACATTCCTTCGATAAGCTTTAAAATTCTTAAAAACAATAGTAAAGTTTTATGAATTGGAAAAAGATAAGGATTCATTTTTCTAATTAAATCATTTTCAAATCTTAAGAATTCATTTTCAATTAGAGAAGGAATTCAAGCTAATTAGTTTGAAAGCCTTATCGAAGGAATGTATTTGAAAACAACTAATTATAAAAAAACACATTGATAATAAAATGAGCGCTAGCCTTAAGGCATCTGGACAATATATATAGCCCTGAAAAGTCAGGAGGAAAAAAAAAAAAAGCTAGCTTTGTTGTAGAGTAGTGCAGTGAACTCTGTGCGTATAAAAATTGTATTTCATCATGATAGAGGGCTAGAACATCAGGAATCTGGCTATGGTTCCTAAAGTCCCGAGAAATCTTCAATGGAGCTGCTGAACCTTTTTCCGGACCGATCATTCTGCTAAAATTATGAAAGCTACTAAAATACTGTTCCAGTAGTCAACCAATGATGCCTACGTTTTCAACAACTTGGAGATGTAACTTAAGGACCAGCGGAAGGGGTAATATATTTCTATAATGAACGTTAAACTTTCTGGCCAGTTCGAACTTTATTTTACACTCCTCCTATTTAAGAGCTCTTTATTATTTAATGTTAAAATCTTTATAAAATGCTACTATAAATTTATATTGTAATTCTTTCAATCTCTAGTCTTTAAACTTTTTCTTTTCTTACCTGGCGGTTCGTTTAACATATTATATATATGTATTTATCGTGTGATTTATTAATGCTATTTAAAAATTATATGCCAATAATCTTTCAACTCGATGAGCTCCTCTGTTCTATTTGCCTCATGCAAATATTATAATATTAATTTCAAATAGTAATTCTCGCCCATTAGAACTAAATTTGAAAGTTCTATTAATCATCGAGTCAAAAGAAAATATTACATGTTTATTATTTTATAATTGGCTAATAATAAGCTATTAGCTCCATTTTTCACCTATGTCCCCAGCTCCTAAGTTACAAGTGTTTATATTGTAACGAGCACAGACGTTCGTTACATTGTTTTTTTATATATAATTATTAAACAAGTTAAAATAAAAAGTTCGCATTTAAAAACTTTCTTTAAAAATTAAAAATTGAAATTAAAATATCGTCTTAAACTCTTATATATTAAGTCGCACAGATAATAAAAATTATTAAAATAAAATTTTTATTAAAGAAAAAGGTATTTTTAAAACTAAATTTTAAAAAGATTTGGAGATAAAATTATATCTCTAAATCTGTCTTTAAATATATTTTTGATTTGGAAAACAGGGTAATTAATTAGAAATGGAAATGATTGTTAATTAGTTAAATGTAAACCAGCCGTGAGCATTTAAATGAAATAACTTCAGTCAGATAGAAAGAAAACAATAGAAACGGATTAGCCAATGAAAGAAATCCATTTGGGAAATCGGACCTCAGCGAAAGGATCATTACATCCATGACGCAATGTTAATTCAATCCTTTGACAAAAATATAAAAAGGACAAGTTTTGGAAAGCATAGGTTAGTGACTGGAAATTGATTGATTATTGACGATGTAACAGCTAGGTGTTAGCACTGGGGGGATTGAAAAAGACGCACAGCTTCAATCCCTTCAGTTCTGCTAAGAAAGAGAAAAAAATGGGCCATCGTTTATACAATGAGGACCAACTACACGAAAAACAAAATCTCCAAAGGATAAATAAATAAATCAACCGGATACTAATCTTCGGACGACGTGGGAATTCACGTTTAAACGGCCAGGAATATAATAGGATGAACTATTTCAATAACCGTAAGAACTTTAAAATTTATGAACAGTAAATTAAAAACTTTTCATATTTAAAATGATTTTAATATTATTCTATCTGACCAACAATATTTATTAATTGGTTATAATTTTATTTAATGTATTTAATTTGTAAAATCATTTCCATTTATTTATTTATTTATTTAATTTTGTTCTTTAAGTTGTTATGATTTCTGTTTTCCGTTAAATAAATTATAAAAAAATGTTAAACTTGAGTCGGGCGTGAATGGCTGTATCGATTTGTAAAGATAATTAAGGGAGGGTAATCTTGGGTTGTTCATTTCGTGGTTGAATTGGTTCAATGGATTGGATATATTTATGTAATTAGTAGGTGTAGCATGAGATCCGCTACGGGCAGGATTATAAAATACGCCACACACCCTCTGTTTGCCTATGGATGGGTTTGTAAGTCGGCAGAAGACCGCAGCCCATTCCTATGGAGTTTTTAGTTTATTGATCTACTTGCCCACAGATGTCACATTCCTGTGGGTGGAGAGTCAATGTCGTTTTTCTTTCTTCATATTGTTCAGATGTACATTCCTGACAATATAATTGTGTTGTCGTATCATGCTACATTGAATACATGAATGTATCAGATGGATTGGCGCCGGTTGATTGCGAAATGTGTTGCCTAGGGTTAAATAGGGATAGAATATTTTATTTTCGAATGCAAATCTATATGGTATATTCAGGCTCGATCCTATAAAACTATTAAATTTAAGTTGTTTATAGACGCTTGCATAGATTGGCTATCGGTTAAATATGTTTGCGTTTTCATATTTGATCAAAATATATAGACATTCGACAAATACTGATACCTTACGGTGAGTATCTAAAAGGTATTTATTCGGATGTCTTTTAAGTTATTGGTGACGATGCAGGTATCTTACGATGAATACTAGAGGGTTTCTTATATTTCCCTCTGCAATTGTCAGTAATCAATAACTTTGTATTTTGATCGTTTATGTTTACTTTGAAATGTTTTTGACCGTTGAAATCTATGTAACCGATCTATAGCAACATATTAAACAGGTTAATATAATCCCATCTGTGCGAACTTGATTAAAAATGTAAATTTATAATATAATAGTAATGCAATGTAAATTAAAGTAAAATCAAAGAAAAAAAAAATAATGTTAAATGTTAAATTAAATGTAAATCACTAAAGTAATTTTAAACCTTATATATATGTGCATAAATAAATGTTTGTATGTGAATTACTGGCAGTGGCTTACTTTATTCTTTTATATCCTAGTAAATGATATTATTAAATCTCTGCTATTCCACTGAGCTAGTGACATGGGCTAACGACCGGAATCAAAATTTAAGAAAAAAAAAAATATATTTTTTTTTTGACTCACGTATCTGCCTACTTTATAAATTTTTCTAGGTTCAAATGCCTAGATGGCGCCCCGTAGTGCAGTTTACGTTAAGTCGTTTTCTCCGGATCGTTACAATATATATATTCATATAATGTTAAAATGGTATTTTCTTGCTTCACTAATGTTGATTTATTAATTCAAATATAATGTTAAATGTTTTTATTGCAAAAAGGGCCGATAAAGGGTTAAATAGATTTTAATTCAACTTTCGTTGTTATTTTGTATTAAGATTCAGGAAGAGCACGATATTAGGGCATAATTACTATAGTTTCCAAATATTTTCAAATAAGTTTTCTTAAAAGCCCGTTTGACTTTAATTAATTGGTCAAGTCATCATGTAGAGCATTCTACATGGGTTTTATTTTTCAACGATGACTATCAAGTCATCATCATCGAACGTTGCTGACGTAAGGCAATCTTCCGCTCCGTTAGGCTGGTCGGTGATCATATTCTCTTATTTAAATTTCTAGAGGAAGAAAGTACTTCCTTTCCTATTCATTAGTCAAAGGGCGTAAGACTTGCCAAATGCAAGCCGCCATAGGACTTCGATCATCGACTAACGATCATCTTTCAATTTTACTCTCTGCCTTGTAATTCGTCAGTACCGTTGCATCTTTGTTCCGGTAAAACCCGCTCCGTGCTCGTAATTCATGATGAAGTGATTTAAATTAAAGTCGAACCAATTCTGAAATATATTTAGTTTAAATCAGTTTTCAAATCAAGATTAAAGTTATGCCTTAAAATACGTTTTGCTCTTCATGAATAGATTTCCGAATGTGAAAATAAATCTCACATTCCACCGTAATAAAATTAGAACAATCATTTCCGTTCTTAATGAATACTTTTATCTGCCTTTATATTTTTCGTTGGGGGCATAGACATAGAATCCCATGTTGTGTAATACTTGTTGGCATATGATAAGGACCGCCACTCTTATTATATTTATAAATTCTTTTAAAGACTAGAGGTAACTAATGCAATCTATATTTTATTGAACAAAACAAATTATTATTATTATTAAATATTTTCTAACATACTCGGTTTCTTAGTTCATCATTCTTTTTATAATTATTTAAATGTTAATACTCGCTGTCTGTGTTGGCAACCTGAACATACATATGATTCGATTTATAAAATTATTCAAAGTATATAAATTCTTAGATATTAGTGTTACTCAGGAGTCTCTAGTTCTCACCAACCGTTGAGCTAGTTCTTGGCGCATAGCACTGTGCCGTCGGTTTCTGCTATCTGAGCTGTTGAGTTGGGTTTGAACTCAGTTTTAGAACAGCTGAGTTTGAATCCGATTTGACTTGCATCGGTGGTGGGTTTCGACCGGTACATGGTTATGTTTTTGGCTGCCCAATCGTTGTGGCTCGACTTAATAAACCCCACACATGCCCTGTAGATAGAAATTATGGTTTTAGTACTCAGATCTCAAAAAATTAAATGTTTAAAGTGATATTTTTGTAGAATGTTATATATATTTGAAAAAGTTATGCGATTTATAATGCATAACTGGAATGATTTAATAAATTAAAATATCACTTTCTAATTCTCTTCCTTATAATTAAATGTATTCAAGATTTTTTTTTAAATGCAAAAAAACTGTTAGAATAATTATTTAAGTATATGTGTAATTAGTTATACGTGTACTATATATCCATATATATATTATACGTTTGTTTATACGCGTTCATGACAGTAAGAAAATTATCGTTAGCGAAGTAGCAAGAGCAGATCAAAGCATAGGGGTAAAATAAATGAAATATTTTGTCTGTGTCAAAATTAATTTTGTTCATCTCAGTTGTTATAATATAAAATATCTAATATGATATCATATAAAAGTCTTAATTTCAAAGTATTGCTTGCTAGCATATATATTAAATGTTCGCTCCATATTTTTAGTAGTCTCAAAGTAGGCGAAGACCTTCAAACTGGGAATTATCTGTCAAGCGGTCCAATGCAGTGTGACATTACGCTTTAATGACAATAATTTCTAGAGTAACCTCAAAGCAGGTGAAGACCCTTTGTGTACACCAAGCAGCCAGATGCAGTTGGCAAAATGCTTAAATGGTTTGCACGCTTTCATGCTAGCAAGATTTAGAATAATATCTCCAATAAAAGTTCTTGTAATATTAATTTTGACATTTTTTTTGGTGTTAAAGCCTCATGCTTAGTAAAAATGAAGTAGTGAACTCCTATATTTAAACTCAGGTCATGAACGCGTTAGCTGTTATTAAATAATATTACTCATCATCAATTCAATTGTTTTATTAAAGGTTAAGTCAATCATATGTGGTTTGGGGGTCAATGGGTTATATCACATGCCCTATTGATCTCATTTTGCTCACTGGCGCCCATATAAATAAATTTGTCAGCAAATTTGATTGTCAGCACAGTAGTGGGTCAATCGCCATAATAAAAAACCAAGTGTGTTCAATACAGAATTATTTGTTCTACCTGCTAATACATAATATTTGTATATCACTGTATAGTTTTTTTTTTTCAGACATGGGAGAACAGAACAGTTGAACAAAGGGAAAGTGAATAATGTTTTTTTTTCTTATCTTTAATATTTTTGAATACATGTCTCACTCAAAGAGTTAATATAAAGAGCTAACCAAGAAAACGTAGGTAAACTAAAAAAGGCAGATTACATAGATTGGGGAAATAATATGCAGCAGCTAATGAAGATTGGGACAATGGACCTGTAGTCAGACACCCCATTAAAATTTACTAAAGAGAAAAAAATATTTTAAGCATACAGAGAGTACTCTAAGTCAATTCACGTTGTTCATTATATTGATTGTTTATTACATTATTTTCTTATTTTCAAAAATGGGAAAAGACACTTTACAAACGATCCTCAGAGAAATGAGAGAAGATCGAAAGGTACTGATGATGATGATGGAAAGGCTAGTAAGGCTCGAGGAAGCACGAGGCATCCAAGCCAACTCAAATCTAGAAAATGTAAAGCTTCAGCAAGAAATAAATCCCTCTGAAGACCCAAAAATAGAAAATGAAGATGATCAGGCCACACCAAAAGAAGTTGTGGACAGCAAGGAAAACAACAGTGGTGAGGATGAGTCCAGTTACGAAGCAGTGGAAGAAGCGGATATAGATACAGAAAAAGAAAAAGATGTTCAGACCACTAGTCCAATGAAACTAAAAGTGGAAATGGGACAGATGATGAGTCCTCAACTTAGTATGAAGAAGTTACAGACGCCAATGCCTGGATCCTTGATACAGATTCAAATTTTCAAAGATGACCCAGGAGAGAACCCCATCGCTCATCGAGATAATATTAAAGAATTGTTGTTTGTGCATTCGGTCGCAGAAAAGGCCATAGAATTAATGACAGCAATAGACTATGGGAACTTGACGACAACCAGGGAAGACCGGGACTATGACCATTACAATGCCAGACAGTTAAAACAATATGTACCACCTGATCCAGGGAAACAGTAAGATAAACTGTAGAGACAGATATATATACAGAAGACCAACTGACATGACCATAGGAAAATGAGACTTGATAAACGGACCGATTTTTTTAAACTTATTATAAGCGGAATATTCAAAAAAGTTGATCATAGTGAGACATGTATAATTTTTGTAGCTTGGGCAGGTTATATTATTCACGCTCATGCTGTTCTCCCAGAGTCTATACACTTATGCAACTATATCCTGCGTAAGTAAAGTCATTTTTTTTTCATTGTTTTTTTTTTTGAAGTGAAAAGAAATGAAGCAGTCGGATCTGAGTTCGATCCTGGCTTCATGTTGTTTACCCTAGTGCTAACCTTAAATTTCCGATGCAATGGGGCTTTATACGTTCAATCCACGCTAATTTCCATAATGAATAACTTGTTTCAAATACGTAGTAAAATTAATTAGTTTAGTTTAAATTTGATCAATTCTCTAAATAAATTCATGATAAAATATTCATGAATTTATATATATTAAATTGCGTGGATTGTGCGTATATATATTTGTAAATATTAAATATATATAATTGTTCGAAAGTTTCATTGCGTCGGGAATACTTGTTTTTTTCACCTTTAAATAATTTGTAAAGTTTCGTAGATTAAAAGCTACATTCCTTCGATAAGCTTTAAAATTCTTAAAAACAATAGTAAAGTTTTATGAATTGGAAAAAGATAAGGATTCATTTTTCTAATTAAATCATTTTCAAATCTTAAGAATTCATTTTCAATTAGAGAAGGAATTCAAGCTAATTAGTTTGAAAGCCTTATCGAAGGAATGTATTTGAAAACAACTAATTATAAAAAAACACATTGATAATAAAATGAGCGCTAGCCTTAAGGCATCTGGACAATATATATAGCCCTGAAAAGTCAGGAGAAAAAAAAAAAAAGCTAGCTTTGTTGTAGAGTAGTGCAGTGAACTCTGTGCGTATAAAAATTGTATTTCATCATGATAGAGGGCTAGAACATCAGGAATCTGGCTATGGTTCCTAAAGTCCCGAGAAATCTTCAATGGAGCTGCTGAACCTTTTTCCGGACCGATCATTCTGCTAAAATTATGAAAGCTACTAAAATACTGTTCCAGTAGTCAACCAATGATGCCTACGTTTTCAACAACTTGGGAGATGTAACTTAAGGACCAGCGGAAGGGGTAATATATTTCTATAATGAACGTTAAACTTTCTGGCCAGTTCGAACTTTATTTTACACTCCTCCTATTTAAGAGCTCTTTATTATTTAATGTAAAAATCTTTATAAAATGCTACTATAAATTTATATTGTAATTCTTTCAATCTCTAGTCTTTAAACTTTTTCTTTTCTTACCTGGCGGTTCGTTTAACATATTATATATATGTATTTATCATGTGATTTATTAATGCTATTTAAAAATTATATGCCAATAATCTTTCAACTCGATGAGCTCCTCTGTTCTATTTGCCTCATGCAAATATTATAATATTAATTTCAAATAGTAATTCTCGCCCATTAGAACTAAATTTGAAAGTTCTATTAATCATCGAGTCGAAAGAAAATATTACATGTTTATTATTTTATAATTGGCTAATAATAAACTATTAGCTCCGTTTTTCACCTATGTCCCCAGCTCCTAAGTTACAAGTGTTTATATATATATTCATATAATGTTAAAATGGTATTTTCTTGCTTCACTAATGTTGATTTATTAATTCAAATATAATGTTAAATGTTTTTTATTGCAAAAAGGGCCGATAAAGGGTTAAATAGATTTTAATTCAACTTTCGTTGTTATTTTGTATTAAGATTCAGGAAGAGCACGATATTAGGGCATAATTAATATAGTTTCCAAATATTTTCAAATAAGTTTTCTTAAAAGCCCGTTTGACTTTAATTAATTGGTCAAGTCATCATGTAGAGCATTCTACATGGGTTTTATTTTTCAACGATGACTATCAAGTCATCATCATCGAACGTTGCTGACGTAAGGCAATCTTCCGCTCCGTTAGGCTGGTCGGTGATCATATTCTCTTATTTAAATTTCTAGAGGAAGAAAGTACTTCCTTTCCTATTCATTAGTCAAAGGGCGTAAGACTTGCCAAATGCAAACCGCCATAGGACTTCGATCATCGACTAGCGATCATCTTTCAATTTTACTCTCTGCCTTGTAATTCGTCAGTACCGTTGCATCTTTGTTCCGGTAAAACCCGCTCCGTGCTCGTAATTCGTGATGAAGTGATTTAAATTAAAGTCGAACCAATTCTGAAATATATTTAGTTTAAATCAGTTTTCAAATCAAGATAAAACTAGAACAATCATTTCCGTTCTTAATGAATACTTTTATCTGCCTTTATATTTCTCGTTGGGGGCATAGACATAGAATCCCATGTTGTGTAATACTTGTTGGCATATGATAAGGACCGCCACTCTTATTATATTTATAAATTCTTTTAAAGACTAGAGGTAACTAATGCAATCTATATTTTATTGAACAAAACAAATTATTATTATTATTATTAAATATTTTCTAACATACTTGGTTTCTTAGTTCATCATTCTTTTTATAATTATTTAAATGTTAATAGTCGCTGTCTGTGTTGGCAACCCGAACATACATATGATTCGATTTATAAAATTATTCAAAATATATAAATTCTTAGATATTAGTGTTACTCAGGAGTCTCTAGTCCTCACCAACCGTTGAGCTAGTTCTTGGCGCATAGCACTGTGCCGTCGGTTTCTGCTATCTGAGCTGTTGAGTTGGGTTTGAATTCAGTTTTAGAACAGCTGAGTTTGAATCAGATTTGACTTGCGGTGGTGGTGGGTTTCGACCGGTACACTATCTAACACCATTAATCCTATTTAAAATACGTTGATATCTTTTATATAAAAATATTGTTTTACCATGCTTTCTCTAGAGTTTTTAACCTTTTCCAACATTCTGATATCTAAATTTTTATGTCCAAATTCTTTATAATGTATATTTATATTGGAATTTCTATCATTTAAATGTTGTTTAAATCTAGTTTTTAATCTATTTTTTGTTGTACGAATATATGAAATATTTTTCCCTCTTACAATTCAAACATTCTATAATATAAATTCCATTCATTTTTTCCATTTCTTGATATTCTGTTTTATTAATTAAATTCTTTAAATTAATTTTTTTTTATATACAGGTTTAAGAATTAATCTACTTACCACTTTATATTTATTATTTATGTTCTTCATAATCTTTTTAATCTCAAACAATGTACTTCTTGAAACATTATAACTATACATATTATTTTCTGTATATCTTTTTTATTATTCCACTTTCTTATTATTTGTGTAATATTTTTTTTATTACATAATTTATCAATAACTTTAACAGGATAATCATTTTTTATCTCTTCCTCTTTTATATATATATTTTTTAAATAATTTTTCTTCAGAACATAAATTTATTGCTCGATTTATTCTAGTATTAATAATATTTATTTTATGGATGAATAGAGCAATAAGTATATGTTCTGAAGAAAAATTATTTAAAAAAGAAATCAATAATATAAAGGAGGAAGATAAAAAAAATGATTATCCTGTTAAAGTTATTGATAAATTATATAAGAAAATTATTACACAAATAATAAGGAAGAGGAATAATAAGAAAGATATATAGAATAGAATATATAGTAGTTATAATGTTTCAAGAAGTACATTTTTTGAGATTAAAAAGATTATGAAGAACATAAATAATAAATATAAGATGGAAAGTAGATTAATTCTTAAACATGTATATAAAAATAAATTTAATTTAGAGAATTTAATTAATAAAACAGAATATCAAGAAATGGAAAAAATTAATGGAATTTATATAGAATGTTTGAATTGTAAGAGGGAGGGAAAAAATATTTCATATATTGGTACAACAAAAAATAGATTAAAAACTAGATTTGAACAACATTTAAATGATAGAAATTCCAATGTATATATTATATACATTATAAAGAATTTGGACATAAAAATTTTGATATTAGAATATTGGAAAAGGTTAAAAAGTATAGAGAAAGAATGGTAAAACAATATTTTTACAATTTATCCAAACCACTTTGAACACTTTTTAGCAAAACCCTTTATTTTTACATATATACATACACCTACATTTCAACTGTCCTGCAACCTTTTTTAGAGCTATGATATAATAAATAAAGTAAAATACATAACTATATAAAATGTACACAATAAAAAACTAACTGATAGTAGGAATACACATGTATAATTTATATTTATTTTCTATTTATATTGTATTTTATTTTATATTAACTGAATTATTTTATGTGGGTGTGATTATTTATTTCAGTTTTATTAATTTTTTTTATATATTTTATGTTGTTTTTAATTTTTTATTGTTTACATTTTTTATGGTATTATTTTATATAGCTATGTATTTTATTTTATTTTGTTCAATATATCATAGCTCTGAAGATGACTGCAGGACAGTCAAAATGTACGTATATGTATATATATATACAAATAAAGGGTTTTGCTAAAAAATGTTCAATGTGGTTTGGGTAAATGGAATTTATATAAGATATTACAGCAAAATAAAGAAAAGAATGATATTGGTAATATTTCTGAAGAATATTTTTACATACAAGATATAAATCTGTTTTAAATAGGATTAATGGTGTTAGATAGGAATATAAAATAAAATGTAATTAATATAGAATGTTGCAATAGTATTTAAGTAAATTATTAAAGGATAGAGAAATAATTTACATTAGTTTTTAAATAGATTTAAAAGTATAGATAGGAATTGTAGGTAATTGATATGGAAGTTAGATAAAATAGTTCAAGGAGGAATAAATTTGTAATTAAAGGTGGTTAAATGAATTTGAATAGTATTTTGTTTATTGGTGTTTTAGATGGTTTCTAATATTTTTTTGAAAATGTATACTTAATATGTAAAAAAGGAAGTGTTATAATAAAGGGAGAAGAGGGAGGAAGATATAAGTAAAATATAATAATGTATAGTTAATATGTTTTATTATTGTGAATTTGATGTGTTAATGTTTAATATATGAAAGAGATTTGTATTTAGAGTATTATGTAAAGATATGTATTTTTTTTGTTATAAGTCCTTGAAAATGACTAATGGGGGAAAAAAAACAGTTGAAATGTTGGAAATGTATAATATGTGATTTTATATATATGTTCATATAGTTAATATATGGAAACAAAGTTTTTGAAAAGAAGTTAGAAGTTAGTGAAGTTATTTATAATGATGGAGAACATATCTATTTTAAAAAAGAAAGCGATTGTTTAATTTGTTATTGTAATATATATTGAAGAAATAATGTTTAATGATGCAATGATTGTATTTTATAAATGTAATGAAATTGAAAGAAGAATAGAGTCTTTTGATTAATCATTTTGGATTAAGCCATTAGTATTATGATAATTTTTTTAATGTTTGAGATGATTGACTTTAAATTGTGGGTAGTTATATGTGTGTATATTTTTGTTAGTTTTGATTATAATTTTCACTTAAGAAGATTTACAAATCATGATCATGGTAAAGAAATTTAGATTTTGCTAGTATATTTATTTCTATTTTCATCTATTTTGTTTACTATTACCAGTGTAGTTTTAGGCAGTGTTATATGTATATTTTATTATAAATTAAACTAAATAGGACATGATTCGATTCATATGAAATGATTTTTTTTTATCTCCACTTTAGATCCAACTCCACAAGCCTTAAGCATGTAACTAAAGATTGGATGGCAATCTACAGAAATTACCAGAAAAATTATTTTAGTAATATGATTGCTTTTAGATTGGAGATAGAGTTGTGTCATTTATTTTTCATTATCACTAAATAATGTTATATTTTAATCTTTTTTTTTTTTTAAATCTACAAATCAATGACATTCTTCTGAACTAAATTGTTTGCTATTTTCTTTTCTCTTCATTTTGCAATACCTGGATACAAACTGTCAAATTATATTATATTGGATTCTAAATTTAAACCATGAAATATCAAATAATCACCATTCTTTATGCTTACACAAACTGTTTTTCACAGAGGCAAAACTCCATATAGTAGCGCCACTCAATGCAAGCCAGAGTAATCAATTGACAGAAAGGCTTGTGCATAAAATCCCTATGTGGTGCCTACTCATTCAATATTCCCAGATTAGTTTCTAGCTTGTGGCTTTCATCAGATCCAATGCTCCTCACTGATGGAAGGCACAAGCTAGAAATTAGTCTGGGTATATTAGATGAGTAGGCACTAGATAGATATTTTATGCACAAATCTTCCTGCATCCATTGATTATTCTGGCTTGCAGTGATTGGTACTACTACATGGAGAGTTTTCCTCTGTGATTCTAAGTTTTCAAGGGAAATCTTATGCTACCTGAAAAAATGTCCAGGCTCTATTTCATAAATGAATACTATATCATGGATATGAAGATGTGTGCACAAATCATTTTATCAAGTTTTTTTGTAATATGTATTGTTGTTGAATTTTTATGATTTTATTCAATTTTTCTAAATTTAATTGCTGTTTTCTTCTATCTTATATTATTTAACCCTTGTATTTCTGCTTCTCATATTCTTAGTTAAATCTTTCTGCAAATTTCATATAGAGTATTCTATTTTTTTTTGATAGTATATAATTTATTACTTCTATGGAATTCTCCATTCTGCTAACATGTTCATACTAGCTATACTTCTGCATATCATCTATTATTTTTTTTGATAATCATTTCATATTATTTTATTTATCATTTTATTCAGTTGATTTTTTTTTTTTACATTTTTTTTTTTTTTTAAATCATATCAGCTACCATAAATTTATTTGCTTTATTACTTTTACTAACGATTCATATCTCTATACTCTGTACAAGATTATTTTTTGTCACAAAATCCTTTATATCCCCCCTTCTTCTTTTTTATTTATTTATATCAATTCAGGCCCTATGCTATCTGTAAATAATCTTTTTCTTTTTAAACTTTATTTCAAAATACTTTATTTTTATCTTCAGTATTACTAAATACAATGTTCACTTTAGTCCTGCATGAAAATACATTACTTGCAGTTTACTAACCATGACTCTTAAGTCTTTTTTTTTTTTTAATTTCATAAAATCTAATGTAACGCTACTGTCCTTTTTTGGGAATCGAGGTGTTGGCATCTAACTATAGTCAGACGAAGGGTCTTCGTATAAGATGCCATGGATGAAACAATGTAATTATAATCAAAAATTGAATCCATATTAAACAAGATAATTTTAAATCAAATCATTCAATATCGATGCAACGTAGATTAATTCATCCAATCTACACCTCTGTTGATAGTTCCATTATGTTCGAAATTCAAACTCAGGGCAGATATTGCATTTAACTCTCTTTGGGCATTACCTTCAATACACTATAATAGAAATTATTTCAATAAATTATTCTGAAGCTAACTTATTTAATATGCTAATATATTAATTTGATATGATATATGTGAGTACGTATGTGCACTAATCAATATTTGTTTGGTAAAATAACTAAATAAATAAAATAAATAAAAGACTTCCTTGAGTTTAAAAATCAACTTTAACATGTTTATTAATGAGTAACAATATGCAAATATTGTTACATAACAAAAAAAAATAAGAATTTTATTATATACATGCTTGCGTATATTTCTATTATTTATAGTATTAAGTTAATTATTACCCCCATATTCCCATAATAGAAATATACATTGTAACACAAATACATTTTAATAATTTATAAAATAATAACTAAAAATTTAAAATTTCAAAATTATAATATAACTAAGTATTAGCTCAAAATTATGTGTACCAAAAATGATTCACATTATAAGATCATGGTAAAGTAACATTAGTATTATAAATAAATCCCTCCATGTATAGTCATTATGAAATAAAGAAATTTCATGCAAAGAGGTTAATCTTTCACACAAAAATTATAACAAATATTACTATGTTAATTAAAATTAATTAATAAACAAAATTCTGTTCTGTCATGTATAGATTCAATTTGGAGAATAACAAACTCTTCCCTCCAGATTATGTTTGTCTTCAATTTACCTTGGACAATGTCGCTTATTTTTTTTAAAGGAAGACCTAAATTTTATTAAAAAAATAAAATTAAAAAAAATGTTTAACACAATGATCTTCTATTTCTCTTCATCTAGATAATTTTCTGGAATGAAGTACACCCAGCACAACGATTTTTGAAAACAAGAAATAAAATTTAGATGTCAAAAATATATATCACACAAATATAATCTGAAATGTTGTTTCAGAAAATATTATCCTATTCCCTTCCATGATGAGGTGAAGAATGTTCCTTAATAATAAAGTCCCATGTTCTTTGTCCATCGATCATCGAAGAGGCAATCAAGATATTCTGTTGATTAGGTTTCCTTATATTGTGTGTAGTTGGCATCTTCTTCTCCAGATTTCTTTGCTACCAAATAATTTCTCATTGAAAATTATATTGATGAAATACAGATATATTTTAGGCATTGTGTAGAAAATATAATTACATTCTTTGGTTAAAACATCAGCATTCCATCCCACAACAAATGGTCTTTAGCCACAATCATTTTCAATAATTTTATATCTTCTTAAAATATTTAATTTCAATTTAAATAAATGTTTTGAAGAAGTTTCTCTTCATTAGAATTTCTCTTTAGAACAATCTTCTAAATTTCTATGATTTATTAACAAAAATATATACATAATTATGTTTTAAAATATAAGCAGTGAAATTTAAGAATAATTTATCTACTCTTTTATTGAGTGAATTTAGGGTTCTTTTAAAATGAAAATTCTTTTTTGAAGGAAATTCTTTAAAATTATTAATTCATCTTTTGATACATTTGTATTTCGAACATATCAAAACAAACGAGTGTAATAGTTAATTCCTTAGCAAAAGATTGGATTGATTTATTAAAAATTTGGTTTAGTTTTTATACAGGAATCGACTTCCAGTCGCATATATAATATTTGCTTTTTGTTTTAGTTGCTAAGATACGACATTGATCTGAGTTTATCTCCAAGTCTATGTATTGGTTAATAAAATTCAATTAGTATAAACAATTATATATATAAGTGAATAATAAAATAATCATTTTAAAGTTATTAATTTCATTAATTTTTATTTAAATATCTGTTCTTCTAACTTAAGATTTTAATGCTTGAATTAATTTATATATATATCAAAAATAATAAGCTTACTAATTAGAAACTTACATTTGCATTTATTTATGTTTTGATATTACATTTGAATAGGTTATGTTAATAGGATTGTAAGTAACCCTTACACTAATAATGTGCCACTTAATATTAGTTAATTTTTATAATTTATATAGTCTTTCTTCACTTGAAAATGATCCACAGTTATATGTGATTAAATAAAAAAATCATAAAAATCGCAGCTTATGTCAATACTCAGAAGATTTTTGATACTCTCTGATTACAATTATTAATTGATACTCAACTTGATTTTTTTTCTTTCTTTATAATTTATTAGAAAAGAATTGATTTTTATCACAGTCATAGATAAATATTAAAAAATAGATATAAATAAATATTTTGTTTGTTTTTACATCTTTCATGGTACGAAAGCCTTAAGTATGATTGTAAATATAAAAGAAATTAGCATTCATACATGCATGCATCCATTCATCTCATCTTCAAGAATAGCCAATTAACATACACTGACTGGCACTTAATGATAAGCAGCTCATTTATGTTTGTCTACTAGGTGAAGAATCACACAACAATAATAGCAGTAGTGACACTGCCTTACGGAATGAACATTAAGGATTTTCTCAATTTGTTCTCCCCATAAGGCTTCAAAAGCAAATCAAATGATTTTCTTTCAGATAATTGTAAACTTTTTTTTTGCACCATAATTATATAATATACATATGTAAATTTATAATTACTAAATAAAAAATTCATTTTATTACTATTAATTTAATATTCAATTTTATTTACTAGTGCAGAAATTGTATGTAATTTAAACAAGAAGGATTAACACCCTAAGGGCATACACTGCAAAATTGTTATAATAGCTCAACAATGTCTTATTGATTACTAAAGATACTTTCAAACCAAAGCACAAGCTAGAGACTTTTAAAAAGATAAGATAGAGATAGCCCCTCTTACCTTTTCAAAAATCTTTATCTGGTACTTTCGTTTGAGAGTATTCTCAGTACTCAACAAGAAATCATTGAGCTATTATAACAACATTATAGTGCATGCACTTAAGGTGTAAATTCTTTCTGTTTAAATTACCATTAATTTAATAAATATATATGCACAATACATATGAATGTTTTATAGAAAATTTTAATCTGTATTGGATTTTTCTTTCTTTGTAATTTACAGAAAAGAATTGACATCATCACAGTCAGAAGTAAATAATAAAAAGTAAGAAATTTTTTGTAGATGTTTTGCTTTTTTTGTTATTATTTTGTTTTTGTTTTTTTAAAAAGGTGTATAAGAAATGACAATCAAATTATTATCTTTAATGTTTTTAAAAAAATTATTGTATTATAATAGAATAATAATTGGTCTTAAGAGCTAGGTAAGAAAGTTTCTTTGCTACTTGTTTTTATTGATCTTAATTTAAGGTTATTGGAATCACTTTTTTTAAAATTACACCTGGGTCTCGTTTTATGTGGTAGATAGATTCCTCACAAAATGTGCACAAAAGAAATCGCAAAAAAATAGATGTAACTTACCTTGAAAAATGGGGGATACGGACTGTAATTTTCCAAAAATCGCATAAAAGCAAAGCAACAACGTAAAATTACTTTAAAATTCACATAAAAAAAATAAATAAATAAAATACGGCTAATAAAAAATTTCAAATTTGAAAAAAATTGATACAAGACAAACTTTATTAACTACAGTATTTAATTTTATTCAAAACTATATTTTTATGTGTAATTTACATTTTTTTTATACATGTGTGGTATTTTAATTATTATCGCTATTTGAGACATCAGATTCGTCATGATGTGATGTGATGTGAGGTAGTGTAGCTTCTCTTTAAACGAAGTCAAGAGGAAATACAACTAAAACGTTTTCCAATCGCTATTGATCCTTCCCATTTCGCTAAGCGATCTAAAATTAAAATTTTTGTTTCCAAAGAAATTTATTTTCTTGGGTGTTTTTTTTCTCTCCGTTAGAGTAAACTAAAGGTTTAAAATTTAAGAACTTAGACTTACGATAATAAAAAGACACCGACTCATCACTGTTGGGTAAAATTTAATTAAAACTAACAATGAAAAATTAAATTCTTATTTTTATCTTTAATTTTTTAATTTTCAATTCCGTTTAAAAATCAAATTTCATCGTTTCACATCAAATTAATTTCAGATCACGTTACGTAATTTTTAAATTGTTAATTACAATTAAAAATCAGATATTAATTGTCAAATATAATTGTGCCCACCGCTGTTACTCACCTTTTAAAAATAAACTTGCGGACACTAAATGATTAATTGATTATGTACTCGTTTTATAAAAAGCAAAAATTGAACGTGATTTAAAATGCCAAACAACCACAAACATAGTATTTTTCATCTATAATGTTTGAACAGATTTACATTCTAATCTTGTAAAATTTAATGTGTGTATATAAAATGGGGAAATTCTGATTTTAAGTGAATTATGAACTTCTTTATTACATAAAATCTATTGCAGTACTATTATAAAGTGCTGAAAATATTGAAATTATTAGATGAAAGTCGAACTCCGATAATGGCTATTACTTTAAATATGATGTGAAAGTGCGAAATTTATAATATTTAAAGTAATAGCACATTATCGGAGCTCACTTCTGATCGAATAATTTTTACCGCATAAAAGAAAACTGCATACAAAGATAGTAAGAAGAATCATGAATCGCATAACTTCAAAATCGCATTAAATAAATCCGCATAAAACGAGACCCGGGTGTATACACTTAATCACACATTATGTAGATAATGATCTCCACGAAAATATTGTGCTATATAAAAACATATTAACCATTCATAAAGTAATTGTATAAAATACTGTAATTTATTCAATAGTCTATCAAAGTATTTAAAACAATTCAGTTTATCTAATTTATATTATATACATATACACTTTCTTGTTTTGATTAATTTATCCAAATACTGTTAGGAGACTGATCAGTAGCCCTGCAATTAATAATTAGCAAATATAAGACGTTTTTAAACAAGAATGAAATCCATTACAACTCATGTGTACGTTTCATTTATTTACAGCTTATTCTAAACATTAATTGGAGAGAATTATTTCGTGTTAATGTCGATGCAAGTAAATAATTATAAATCAAATATTAGTAATATAATTAATATAGCATTTTACCAACATTAAATATAATGCCTTCTTTGACTAATCAGAAACTAGAACTGAACTATGTATAAATGAGGCTGTGTTGAGGATTTTGTCTTTCTAATCCCTACATATATATGGATGGGCTGCTCACCAACATGCATTAGCCAGCATGGTAAGTTTGTTGACTTTTTACCCCTGAGTTTAAGATCAAGAAACACCCATAGTCTGTCTTCTCAATTGCCTGATAAGGCAGAATGAATGTGTGTGTGAATGAAAAAAAATTTCTAAGAAATATATACAATCGTGACAGACAAAAATAAATCATGGCCTTTATTCCAGGAGGCTGTAAAGTCACCAGCCAAGGTAATGGTTGGTTGCTGAAGGTGGAGGGTACTAAGAATATCCTGATTGCGAACCCAGGCTGCCATTTGATGACAATTTTTTATTTAGGTACATACAACTGCAGATCACTTTCAAGTGAAGGAAACTGGTAGAAAAACTGTCTTATAATAAATGGGCCATTATTGGACTTTGTGAAGTTAGAAGGAAAGGTGAAGAGATAATTGATTTAAAAAGTGGGCATGTATTCTATTACAAAGGCACAAAAATAGTAGGATTCATTATAAATAAAAGTGGAAGAATAATATTGTAAGATTGATGGTGTATCGGACAGAGTGCAATATTAGTTATTCACCTTAACAGCAGATACCAAATGCACATAATTAAGGTTTATGCCCAACAAGTTCTCATAGTGATAAAGTGTTAGAAGGTTTCTATATGGATGTACAAAAGGCTTGATCAGACTAAACAACATTTTAAAATTATTATGGGAGACTTTAATGCTAGAATTGCTAAACAAATAAAAGATTAAAGTCCTGTCAGTAAATTTAGTTATTAAAAACTCGGGCTCTGCCTCATCCCCGCTTTTGGCTTATGGCTTGAAGAGGAAGATTGGGATTTTAATTGAATTGATTACTATTGGAATATAGTGAGTTTTGTGTTTTAAAAGTTATGGTAATAGAAATGAGAGAGGACATAGACTTGTGGAGTTTGCAGAAAAAGAAAAACTTTATATTATGGATTCTTTTTTTGAGAAAAATGTTAAAAGGAAATGGACATGGAAACATCCAAATGAAGGTACAGCAGAATTGGATTATATTTTGACTAACAGAAAATACATATTTCAAGATTGTAATGTTCTTAATAAATTTAACACAGGAAGTGATCATCGATTAGTAAGATGTAAGATACGTGTTAATGCAAAACTAAGAGACAAAAATTATTAAGAAAAACAATATTTACAGTTGATATTCCTAATCTTCAGAAACATTCTAATGAATTTAAATTAGAACTTGCAAATCGGTTTCAAGTATTAGTAGATTTTGAACATGATTCAGATTTGAATGAAATTAATAAGAAAATAACTGATACACTTTTAAAAACTGCAACAAAGATAGCTGGTAAAAAAAAGCAGCAATTGACCAATAAAATTTCTACTGAGACTAGAGAATTAATGAAGAAAAGAAGGAATATGAAGATATATAAAAATGATGCATTAAAAAGGATTGAATATCTTGAATTTTGTAAAATGGTATGAAAAAGAGTTGGTAATGATATAAGAAAATATAATTGTGAACTAGCAAGGAAAGCTGTAGAAGAAAAAAGTCTCAAGAGTGTAAAACAACATTTTGGTATTGGTAGGAAACTTATATCTGCAATAAGAAAAAAGATGGAACTATTACTAAAAAGAGAGATGACATCATGAAATGGTAGAAGAGTTCTATCAAGAATTATATAGTAATAAAGAACAAGTACCTCCTACATCTATTATATCTTCTGAATTGCCCAGAATTTTAAATGAAGAAGTGAGACATGCAATTAAATTTATGAAGAAAGGAAAAGCTCCAGGTAATGATGGAATTATAATTGATATATTAAAAGAAGCAGGTGAAGAAATAGAAAAAAAATTAGCAAAGTTATATACCAAAGGTCTAAATGATAAAGATGTACCAGATGATTGGAAGAATGCAGTATTAATATTTAAAAAAGGTGATAAAGAAGATATTAGAAATTACAGACCTATCAGCCTTTTATCAGTTTTATACAAAATTTTTACCAAGATAATTACAACTCATCTACAGAGAACATTGGATTTCAACCAACCAAGAGAACAAGCTGGATTTAAAAGTGGTTTTAGTACAGTAGATCATATCCAAGTATTGAGAGAAGTTATAGAAAGGACAAATGAATATGAGTTGCCATTATGCTTTGGATTTGTAGATTATGAAAAGGCATTTGATTCTATAAGCATTTCTTCAGTGATTAAAGCATTGGATCATCAAGGTATAGACCCAGGATATTGTCATATTCTGAAGAATATTTATAAAAAATGCAACAGTAACAATTAGATTACATAATGATACTAAGAAGATTAACATTGAGAAAGGTGTAAGACAGGGTGACTCCATATCTCCAAAACTTTTTACAGCAATGCTGCAAAAAGTATTTTGTGGATTAAAATGGGAAACTAAAGAAGTGAAAGTAAATGGAGATTATTTATGTCATTTAGATTTTGCAGATGATGTGTTGTTTTTGCAAATAATGCTTCAGAGCTGAAGGAAGAAATGTTGCAAGAGTTATCAGATGAAAATAAGAAAAAAAGACTAAAGGTAAATGTTAAAAAGACTAAAGTAATGTTCAATGGATTTTCTCAAAATATGAAAATAAAGATTGATTATGATGAGTTAGAAGAAGTTAACAGTTACAAATATCTTGGTCAGATTATTAATACAGATGGAAACATAATGGATGAAATTAATCATAGAATTAAACTTGGTTGGAGTGCTTTTGGTAGAAATAACTTGATACTAAAAGGAAATATGCCTATGTGTTTGAAAAGGAAGGTTTTTAATAAATGTGTTTTGCCAGTTCTTACTTATGGATCTGAGACTTGGACACTTAATAGAAGAGCAATACAGAGACTTCAGACCACTCAAAGAAGTATGGAGAGATGCATGTTAGGAGTAACAAGAAGAGATCAAAAATGTAATCTATGGATAAGCGAACAAACAATTGTTACTAATATCATTGAAAGAATTAAAAGACTGAAGTGGAGTTGGGCTGGACATATTGCTCGAAGATATGATAATAGATGGACAATTGAAATCTTGAACTGGATTCCAAAAGGTTGTAAAACACCCAGAAAGAAACTACATATAAGATGGATGGATGAAATAAGAAAGTGTGCAGGGGTGAAGTGGAAAAGATGGATTAAACTTGGAGAGACCTTCCTTCTGCAGTGGATTGATAATGGTTGACAATGATGATGATGATGATGATATATCTAGTATAGGTAATGCAAATGATCATTTTGCATTGACATAAAAGTCTAATAAGCACAAAAGTAATTCTGTGAATTATATATATATATTATAAAATTTAATGGATAATCAGATGGAAATATTTAGTATATGGAGCTTTCCATTTATAATTATTTAATTACAAAGCTGTTACTAGCTAATCAAGGTTAACTGCTCAAGGCTAAGAAAGAAAGTAAAATTTATTAGTGCTAAATGCATTCAAAAGGAATTCTTTTTTGGATGCCATTCTTGGTCTAATATAGACACAAAGTACTACAGTTTATATATTATTCTAGGTTAAAATTTACCACAGTTTATATATATCGGTATAAAAACCTATATATCACAAAAGTTTTTGATTTTCTTCCTTATGTAATAAACTTATAATATTTAGTGGATGTTCAAATGATAAAAAAATCAAGTCAGATGTTACTTGACTTAATTTAATAATGCTTGTATTTACAAATGTTATATATATATATAGAGAGAGAGAGCTTGCAAAATAAGCTCTTAACAAGCTTTGAGAATATCCTCAACCACAGACCGGTTTCTGCTTCTTGCGTCGTCAGTGAGGTGCCAGGATATTCGGCATTAGATTACAAATACTACGACAAGCCCAGCACTTTATCTAATGTATAACTATTTAGTATAAAATCTGAAATTGTCAGACATCCATATTTTTTCCAATCCAGCTATCTAACTCAAATAGCCATATGGGACTGAACTAAGTTTAGATACACCATATATTAATAGCTTTAGCAATATAAAATTGCAAAAGCCTTAATAGCAAAAAATAAAACGATAAAAAAATCAAGTCATGTCACATGACTTAATTTAATAAAGCTTGTATATACAAATGTTATATATAGAGCTTGCAAAATAAGCTCTTAACAAGCTTTGAGAATATCCTCAACTTCAGACCGATTTCTGCTTCTGGCATTGTCAGTGAGGTGCCAGGGTATTCGGCATTAGATTAAAAATACTAGGACAAGCCCAGCACTTTATCTAATGTATAACTATTGAGTAGAAAATCTGAAATTGTCATACATCCATATGTCTTCCAAACCAGCCAGAAGCAGAAACTGGTCTGGGGTTGAGGATATTCTCAAAACTTGTTAAGAGCATATTTTGCAAGCTCTATATATAACATTTGTATATACAAGCTTTATTAAATTAAGTCATATGTCATGACTTGATTTTTTATCGTTTTATTTTTTGCTATTAAGGCTTTTGCAATTTTATATTGCTAAAGCTATTAATATATGGTGTATCTAAACTTAGTTCCGTTCCATATGGCTATTTGAGTTAGATAGCTGAATTGGAAAAAATATGGATGTCTGACAATTTCAGATTTTATACTAAATAATTATACATTAGATAAAGTGCTGGGCTTGTCGTAGTATTTTTAATCTAATGCCGAATATCCTGGCACCTCACTGACGATGCAAGAAGCAGAAACCGGTCTGTGGTTGAGGATATTCTCAAAGCTTAGTAAGAGCTTATTTTGCAAGTTCTACATATAACATGTTTAAAAGAAAATATTTAATACATGGAGTTTTCCTTACTATTGTAATACTTGATCTACCAGTGGAGAGGTTTATTATTAAAGTAAGAATTGTTTGTCTCTATATTAGATCAAGAGTGGCAATCAAAAGAGTCCTTACATTTAGCATTGAGAGTTTTATTTTATTTTTCAGCTTTGATGCAGTTAATCTTGATTGGTTGGTATTCTAATAAGAGCTTTCTAATTAAATAATTATAAAGGAAAACTCTACATGGTAAATATATATATCTAGTACTGTATTTAGTAATAAATATTTGCAATAGAAATGCATGATCCTAATAGTTTATATTCTTTTATTGCTTTGAAAACCACAGCAAGATTTAATATGATACTTGTGATTGTCATTTTAATTTTTGTATTTATTAACCATTATTGAACTTGGCTACCAAATATATAACATTAAGAACCGTATAATAATATTTATAGAGCAGTAAACTTGCAAATAATGACCTCTCTCATATCGATGCTAACTCATCATTCAGCCAAAAAATTGATCTATTTTTTGTGTGACTTGTGAATTTATTAAAATAAATAGAAAGTCTAACTTGTAAATTATTGTTATATTATATTTATTTAGAATTTATTGTTTATTAAGCATTATGTAAATAAAGGAATTAGTGGAAATATTTTCATGAAATAACTAGAGAAATAAGCTAGCAGTAGTTTTGTTAGGTAATTATCAGTTAGTATTGTTAGCCCTAAGCTAAACTACTTGCTTTAATAGCCAAACAATATCTCATTTGCCTTGAATTTAATTTAATGTTGATATATATGTGATATATTATATGATAGATCAGATTCTATCTATATTTACATTCTGTATAAATATATGCTTCCTGTTTCTTTTTTGTGTACTTTCTTTCATTTTTTTTCTCTCTATTTTTTTTTTTATTGTAACCATCTTCAGTCACTTTAGTTAATATAAGTCCTGATAATTATGAGCCGCTCAAGTGATTAGTCATGTTCTTTATTTTTGACAAAGGAATTGTGTGGCTATATTTTTATATTTTAAGTACATGCACAACAATTCTTATTTTTTCAATTTTTTTTACTTCCCTTTTCTTGTGAAAATGTATGTAAGAATACAAATGTAACAATGTTATTTATTTTGTCTTGTTTTGTGAGTGTTTGGGGGGAGGAGGCTAAATGGTCACATTCATTTATGAATAAGTTGGGATGATTTTAATGATAAATGATATATTCGTCCTATCTGCTCATTTAGATTTAGACAGAAATATCCCACATGATGAACTTGAAAAATAGAAAAACTGTGTCAAATAAATTCTTTTAAAATATTCATAATGAGATTATAATCTATGTAAAAAAATCTTAGGAAATTTGATTGAAACAAGTGAAAATTCATCCAGAAATCTTGAGGTCATAGCATATGTCTTTAGTATTTTTTTTTAAATGATGTTTGATTTATCAGGTTATAAGCCATAACTCTCCTTTCAACAAATTTAGATTTAGCATTTAAAATCTTTATGCACAATATAATTAAGTCAATACTTATTACTAATTTTGAGTTATTATTATTATTTTTTTTTTGCTTACATAAGTTTGCACATGAAGAAAAGATTGATGTCATGTTGATTTTAAAAGTTCTTTCAATTTCTATGCCTTCAAATATTTAAATAAAATACTTTCAAATCGATAAGTGGACATAAAATAAAGAAAATTATTGATATTGTAAGTTATTTAATGAAATATATTTAATCATAATTATTAATTATTAAAAAATTAGATGAAGAAGACTTATTTTGGACACAAGCATTCTTTATTATATAAATCATAAGTGTATTAATATTCTTGTGGATCAAATTATGAATATTTACTTATCTTTTTTAAGAAAAGAAATGAAAATTTGTAATTTTTTTAGACAAGTTATTGATCATTTGATGAGGAATGACTTCAGTGAAACTATAATGCCATTGAATTTATTTAAAAGTAATAAAAAGTTACTTATGAAAAGGGAGGAGGGATCACTATTTGTATCTTTTTCTATGTTTAGGACACCATATGATCAAATAAAATTTGTTTAAATTTAATATTATTTTGAAGATACATTGGCATTAGTAGTTATGTTGGATGCTTAGATATATTAAGATTTTCATTCTTTATGTATGATAAGCACTATTTGAACTGAGCTATATGTAGATATTTAGAAGAGAATCTGTTTTTATTGACAGGGTATGATTAAATTGATTAAATATAATTAGCAAAGTTTAATCATTCTCTTTCCTAAATACTTATTAGACTTAACAATTAGAAGTACTTTTGAAATAATAAGGAATATGTATTTCATATAGTACTAAATTGTACAAGCACTTTACTATAATGCTTTATTTACCATCCTTTTCAATATCAGAATAACTAATTTGCTAGTAAAATAATAGTTTTTTTGTGTAAAATTTTTAAACAGAAATTACCATTTTACTTTTGATCTATCTTTGCCATTTATGGGATAATGATTAAACGCATTTACAGGAATTCTGCACATTTAGTGGAAACAGTTAAAAGAAATGGAATAAAATTGTTTGAAAAAAGTGCAAAAAAAATAAAATAGTCTAATTATTGGAGAGATAATGAATCATAATTATATTGACTATTTGAATTAGCAGGATTTTTTTTTTTTGTCTAATAGCAGAATTTGCAATTAGAAATAAAGGAGAAAAATATTGCTATTGCATTAAAATATTTCAAAAACATAATGCTACCATTTTTGAGAAATTTAACTACTTTTATCAACTTTACATTAAAGATCTGTATTTATTGGATTATATTTATCTAAAAATGTGTATTATATGCAATAAAATCATATACATAGATGTTGTCGGAATGTATATATTGGATTTTTAGGATTATATTTATAAGGTTTTAAATATACACATTAGTTTATATCTAAAATAGTGAACGAATAAATTATATATTAATGTTCAAATATTATTGAAGTAATGTGTCAATATATATAATATATGCACCAAAATTTGAAAACAATGTATTACTATAATTTATCATTAAGTATATTAATACTAATTTTATCTTGTGGCATTAAATAGACAGATAGAGTCAATACCAATACATTATTTAGTGTATTAGAAATTATTAAATTTATTATAATATCTGGTAGTAAACTGGCAAACCATTGTTGTAATAAACAACATAGTCAAAGTTCATTCATCATATAATTATAATGATAAAACTTTTTATCATTGTTATTTTAAGTAGAAACATATTCCATATAGCACAATACCAATGACTTATCTCATAGTCATGAAGTAAATAGACTTAAAATGTTAACATAACTGGTAATAAACCGTTAGATCATAGTTGGTAAAAGAATTGAACAAAATCTTCATATAGAAATACAAAAATTAGTTTTATAATTTCAGAAAACATGCTTCAAAATAATATTTTTATTTTCTTTTCCCCTAGACGTAAAGTTTTTGGACATTCTATCTATTACGTTTAAGACTATTTATTTAGCATTGCAAATGTTTGGTTTTCTTTCTTTTTTAAAAAAAAATAGAATGATATTAGAATCACTGGATTTTAAACTGCTATCTTTTTTGTGTATTAATTTATTATTAGATGAATTAAATTGAAATGTTTTGCTTCTTTCATTGTCATTTCTATGATAATTATTATTTATTACAAATATTGTTTTTGGAATTGAAAATTGAAGAGCATTAAATCTTAATTTATTTTTTTTTGCGAATATTCTTGATATTTAAAATATTGAATTAAAAATAAATTATTTATTGCATTATTTGCTGGATGTAATCCAATCAATTTTTTTTTTTTTCCATAAGAAAAATTTATATTTTGTTACTGATTTAATAAGTCTTGCTGTAAATAATGATTTTGTTATTAGTTTTACAATTTGGAATCTTAATAATCTAGCTAAGAATGCACTGGATTCTATAAGACATTATCTTTGAATAAATATGGACATCAGCGAACTTTGTTATTTATTTGTATGTTGCAAAGCAGTGGTGTACAGTATTTAATTTGATATATTCTGTCTGTAGTAAGTCATTTTATTTGGCTTAAGCCTTTCAAAATTAATGGTTGCAAATATTGTTATTATATCATATAACATTCAATTGACCAAACACTTTACTATTTTTACAATGCTTATTATATTTATATCAAAGTACAAGATATAATTGAAAATCTATTTTCAATAAACAGTAATCTTGAAAATGAATTATGTTAATAAATTTATTGAAATTCCAAAAATGCAAGTAAACACTATTGACCTGGAAAGCAATAACTTAGCATGCATTTTGAACAGTACATTTTAGTGAATTGCAGTTAAGTGGAAAAAAATAAATTATAAAAAGTTTGATAAAACTTCACAATTTTGAAAAAGAAAGCTTTTTGCCATACTTAAAATAAAGATATGTATCTTGATTCTCATCTGTGATTATGAACCTAGGATTTTAATATAAAAGCACTCTAAAACTACTCAGCAATCTTAGATTTATAGTATCTAATATATATTAGTCATTATAATCATAGGAATAAAACAACTGAAATAGTAATGCTATATCATGGAATAAGACTAAGATATAGATAACAGAATTTTTTTTGGATTTCAGAAACTCATTTATCTTAAGAAACATGTTGAATGGCTTTTAGTGAGTTAAATTTTTGCAACTTTTAACATCTTAGATTATTTTATACAAATATGTACTATTTGTTATAATCTTAACTGTATATCAGTAAAAAAAATACATTACCACATATATATTGAAAATTAAATACATATTTTCTCTCTCTCTATATATATATGTATAACAACAGTAAATTATAAATTATTAACAGCTATTATATTTACTTTTTGTAAGATTTATTATCATTGTTAATAATTTATTGTTTTATTGTTATTACATTAAGGATAATGGATATTTTATTTTGTTTATATATATACCCATACACCGTATTTATATCTAATGATAATTAAATATTTAAAAATTTATTAACTTATTTTGATAGAATATTTAAAAATTTTAATAGTAGCCTGGGATTTGTTTCAAATATCACTTGTTTATTGATGACTTCTTTAAAATAAAATTTGACATTTTTTTTTTACTAATAAAATCATTGTTTAAAGTTGTAATAATGTTTGTGTGTGTATACATATTTATATATAAAATCTTACAAAATAATATATAATAAAGCAAAACACTGAAATGTACCATTTTCAAAATACCAATATATAAATAAAAGCTATAAATATCTTATGACATGATTGTCATTCTGAGTAGCTTTTACATTTAGAATTTAATGAGTCTTAAATTCTAACTATAAAATGCTATTAAGGATAACAGTCATGTAAGTTGGCTATAGCTTTTATTTATTAATATAATAAAGTATTTTGGAAAATTTTAGAATTAATTTTAGTGTTTTGTTTTATATTTATATACATACATTTTGTACCATAATTACAGTACTGAGATTGAAAAATTGAAAGAAGATTTGGAATCCAAAGTAAATGAAATAAATGAAAAAACAAAAACAATTCAACAGGTAATTTATATGTTACAGTATTTATCATTTCTTTTTAATAGTTGATTTTTTTTTTTTTGTATGTTTTTTTTATAAATTCCTCTTTTTGTTTTAAAAAGGTTCGGAAAATAGGTCGTAAATACAAATCTCAATATGATGAACTTAAAGCTATAGTTGATAAGTCTGAGGGAGCAGGTGGCATCAGTGAGCAAAATAGTGCTGCATTAATAGCAGCGCAGGAACAGGCAAAACAAGAAGTTAAGGAAATTGAAAACAAAATTAAAGAAAAAGATTCTGAAATTCAAAATCTTCAGGAACAGATTAATAAACTTAAAGAGGTATTACTGAAAAATTTGTTCAAAATATACAATTTATAAATATATTGTTGGATCATTTTCATCATCTAGTCTTAATTATTAAATGTTTTAGAAAAATTCAAACTTTATTTAAATTTTTTAAATATATTTATGTTTTTAGAAAAATTCAAACTTTATTTAAATTTTTTAAAAATATATTTAACTATTAGTAATAGCAGATAGGTTGGTATATAACACAACTTTTATAGTGGTATTATTTTCCACTCTTTTTTATATGTTATTGGCTTGACAAATGATGGTATCAGTATGGAAGTTGAATCCATGGCCTTTAGATTCATGAAAACTGAATTTATAGTGATACTATCACCAACTAAACTATTCTGTCAAAGGCAATCATTAGTCAGAAATTTTTTATAGTTTTCTGTTTTTATTTTTTAAAAGAGCAAAGTAAGTGAATGGTTTCCAAAGATAGTGTCATTTGAGCAGCTTTTTAAACTTTTTCTCTTTTTTATTCTTTTTTTCCCCCCAGTATTTTTGTATTTTCCTAATTAAATATATATTCACTGGTATGTATGTGATTTGCTTCTTTAGATCAATCTATCTTCCTCTTGATTCATAATTTTGTGCCCTTTTGTTCGTTTTTTTAATGCGGGTAATGATTTCACTAATATATGCTCTACAGATACAGTTTTTGTTTTTTAATATTTCAATATGTGTAGAGTTTAGATTTCTTGCAATATACTATACATCCATGTATCTATAAAATTTTCTATCCAAAATTAAGTTTCTAGATAATAGATTAGTATTTCCAAACAATAACACTTGATTATTACTAGTAGTGTATATCATTGAATGGTCATATAAAATATACAAATATTTTGTTAGTATTATCTAAATATACAATGAATTTATATTTAATCTTCTTTGTTCTTTTTTGTTCACAATATATTGGTAATTTTTATAATTTTATATTCTTTACTGGTCTTTTTGAATAAAAAATTAATAGTTCTACAATTTGATTTCAAACAACTACCTTCACTTTTCTTAATCTTCTCTAATACTGTTTCCTTTGATGTCTTTTTATTTTTTCATAAAACACATTGCAAATTGCTTAAATAACATGACTATCTTTATATCAGAGATATTATCTATCATTGAAGTTGTAAATTATTTTTTGGCTTATAAAGCTTCATTCATATTACATTGATCTGTTTCATAATGTATCATAATTTGAGGTACTCTTTATTTTATTTTTTTATTTGAGATTACCCAGTTTTAATATTTTGATTTTGCTCATTCATTTTCTGTGAATTTTTTGTATTGCTAATTACACAATATAATAATTTTATCCACTGATCTATTTCTATCTTTTGTGTTATCTTAAATTATTAAAGCATATTATTAAGTTGTGCTTATTAATGTTTAAAAATCTAAAACCTTTGAATATTTGTCATAAATCCCCCAGAAATAAAACCTAAATTTATCTTTGGTACTAAATTTATATATGTGAATTTATATATTAAGTTGCAAGTTGATAAGTATATTGACTTTAAGACTATTCTAAACACAAAGCATAAAATTAAATTGGCCTAGATCTTAAAAGCTAATTAACAAGCATATTTCATGTTCTATATACAAAGTATATTTAAATTAATGATTTATTTTTAGAATATTCTTGATATTAATTTACTTATCAACTTCCACATTTAAGAGAATTCCTTTTACCTAGGTTGCTTGATTCAAACCTTGTATTTCTAAATACAGGTGGCACTGTTGAAATATTTTAGCATTCATTCTTATTCATTTACTATATTTGAGTTTCAACGAACAATATGCAAGCATTAATTTATGTATTCATATAACACTATGATAACTCTGTCACTGCAATATAATAAATGAAAAGTTATAGTAATATTGCTTTATGTATGGATAAAATATCGAAAATATTAAATATAATCTTAATACGCTTTCAGTGCTGAATATCTTTGTCAAAGATAAACTATATTTCATGTTTATTAATATTTTAAGTGAGTAATTTTCTTATATCTATTGTAACTGACAGAATTGCACAAGCCACATTTTATCACCCGAGGGAAATCCACATGCATTCCATATTCAATACCAACTTTTTCTTTTACAGCCTGTTAAGATCATGGCAAAATCAAAAGACTCTTAACTATTTACTTAAAAGTTTTTGATTGTAAATAAAGATTACAAACTATCAAAAATAATGAAACAACACTATTTTTTCATGTATATACAACACAAAACATGCATGCACTGGCATGATTGCAGTTAATTAATTTATACCTTAATTAATGGTAAATAAATCTTTCCAAATTTTTTTAGATTAATTTAATTTTTAATATGGTGGTGTAATGATTCTATTTTAAAATAATTATTATTTGATACTCTTAATGTAGAATATTATTAACGTTAATTGTTTAAATAGATTCTAATCTATTGCATAGACACCTAACTGGTCTCAACTCTCATGCGTACTGTACCTAGGCTAACTAACCCTGTTTAATGATGATAATACAAGCTTATAAACTAAGAACGATCTTACTAATTAAGTGTTGTGATCAATTACAGATTATGTAATTAGTACGCAGAAATTAATAAAATATATATACAGGGATTCATATCTATATTACAATAGTTATATAAGAACACATACATGGAAAGATTATATGCCTAGGTAGAAATTAAACATATAGCATATAGTCACCAATAGTCACATATGTATCACTATATGACATGTATGAAAGAAATGTAAGGAATCAGCAGTCACAAAGGATGTTACAGTCATGTAATACTAATGTGTTACATAGGAATGAGTTTCAGATGTAACTCATAACTCAAATTGACTGACATCAGTTGTACATTCTTATCAATAATAATAATTCAATAGTTAGCTAAAACTGACATCTGTTTAACAGAATCTCAATCTAGCTTGTCTATGCAGCCGGCTTGTCTCCCATTCATAACTTTAAAATTTTATTGATTTAATATACTATTATTAACTAAATAAAGTGGAAATAACTGATTATCATACCAACATTTAGTAGCATAGCAAGAGCTCATAATTATAAACTAATTGTCTTTATAGAATAATTTTTATATACTTATCGACAACTAGATTGTGGCTAAAAATAGAACAAACTATCATCTCTTGCCATACCTGCTCATAAACAGATTAATTACATAACTATTCATTAACATATTTCATTAAATTAGAGACAACAATTAACTAAATATGAGTTTAAAGTTTGTACTTATTCTTTCGGTTGTCATAGTTCACATTCAGTCCCTAGGTATTTGCAGAGCTGATAGTTGATTCTTTACCATTGCTATGATGGAAGATTTTAAGTCACAGTTCAAGTTTGATTAGAGTGATTCGGCCTTGATTTTCTCATGGTTTAATGGCTGGTTTTTCCAGTAGCACTGGACATCAGATTTTTACTCATATTAGGTGGATGTAGTGGACATATTTTCAGATGGTTTCTTCTGTTGTTGACAGCTTTTTTCTTGGAACTCAGTGATGAGTTTTTTGCCAACTTGACAGAGCAAGGTAGATAACAGTTTATTCTTGCATGGTAGATGTGGCTGAAACTAGTAAATTAATTATTCGACTCTCAGAATAACACCATACAACAAATCCTGGAAGCAGTCAAGAATTAATTTAAGTAGAATAATAATTGCAGAATAATGATGGAAAGATAAAAGATGATTTTTAAGAACATAATTTCTACCATTATTTATACAATTTTGAGCTATCTTATCAGTAAAACTCTCATTCGTCTCTTGTATGGAACCAGTCAATAATTAATTTAAACAGAATAATGTTGGAAAGATAAAAGATGATTTTTAAGAACATAATTTCCACTACTATTGATACAATTTTGAGCTATCTTATCAGTAAAACTCTTATTTATCTCTTGTAGTTTGGATCTTCTGATTTATTGGCTATACATAACTCCATTACTTTTGCTGAGTCTGAATTTATTCATCCAACATCCTATTTGCAAGCTCTTATTTTTGAGCAGGAATAACAGCCTTTTTAATTAAATTATTTTAATTATTTATTTCCTTCAACTTAATCTAGTAATCTGTTTACAAGCATTTTAATTACTTTTTCTAAAATGTCATTTCCATTTTTTTATTGTTAAACGAAAACACCTTTTTTCTTTTAAACTACTTTTAGCTAATGGAATGTATTATCTTTTTTTTTTTACAAACTTTAGAAAATATTTTGTTTTGAACACACTTTAACTTTATAATTAATTATACTGTATACATTTATCTGTGTATTTATAATATTATACTTACCTTTTATTTATAAAAATTTATTAAAACTTTTAAACTTAAATTTTGTTCGTAATTTTTAACATTCGAACATGAAGTGTATATAAGTGTGCATATGTATCGATTCACGATTGAAATATAAAAATTTATAATAATACCTTTATGGATTAGAGAAATATTTAGTTTTATATAATGGAACTACTTTGAAAGAAAAAGCAGGAAATTTAATTTTAAAAAAAGAACGAGAATTATTTAATGAAATTTAAAATAATGAAGACATAAATATCAATAGCAGTGAATTAGAAAATTTAAAAATTATAATTAGCTTATTCAAATTATTAATATAGGTGAAAATTTAATGAATGAAATTAATCATAGAATTAAACTTGGGAATATTTTAATAGAAATAACATTATTAAATAAATATGTTTATGTTTCTGAAAGCTTTTTAATAAATGTAATCTAGTAGTGTTTATTTGTGGATCTGATTACACTTAATAGAAGAGCAATACAATCTACATACCAAACTATTGACACATGGAAAAATGTATTAGGATTAATATGCAATAATCAGAAGTGAAATGTATTGCTTTAGAAAACATTTGTAGATTAAAGTGTGTAAGGAGATGAATTATTTTTCCAGATACCACAGGATTAGAATCCTTGGGCACATAATATATGCAGTATAAGCTTTTTTTAATAATATGAATTAAATTTTTAACATATTTTCAATTGTCAAAATTCATCTCTGCAAGATAATTCTGTTCAAGACTGGCATTGTCTACAATTTCTATTTAATTCATGCATAACAATCTTATAAACAAGAATTCTTGAAACATTGCATAATACAATAATTAATTGTAAATATCATTGTTTTGTGAATTCTTACAAAATTATTATTAAACTTAAAAAAAACTGCTTGTTGTAATTTTTTTATGACTTTACTCAAGAATGATTTAGCATTATTCAATGTTAATTTAAATGAGGGGTTTTTTTTTAGTAGTTATGTCTGATCTGAATATTAATTTTCTTTTTTTCATTGCACCATTCAGAAATTGTATCTTATCTGTTTTAATTTTTTATATTACTGAACAGAATATATATTTAGGCAGCCCTAATAAGGAATCATCCTCCCTATCATGATAATGGCAGGGGTCCATCTCTTAGTTCGATATGGTTGATGTACCTAGTGATTATTCATTAAAACAATAAAAATAATAATATCAGTAGTGGTGGTAAACTAATAGGCAATGGTAGTACCAAAGATAAACATAGGCACATGGAATTTGCAAACTTTATTTGATACAAGCTTTAAGAAGCATCAGTGGGTAAGGAGCTGTCAAGATTCAAGATTGATATAACCGCTCTTAGATAAACATCTTCCAGAAGAAGGAAAGTTATTAGAACAGGTTTTTGGAAGGGTAGATTGGCCAAAAAAAGAAAAATACATGACATTAGATTTGTTGGAAAAGTCTAATTTAGTATTTTCTATTCGTAGGATTCTTCAATATATTAATAAAATACTAAGAATATTAAAATGCATTTCACATTATGGTATCAGTGCTCATTTTATTAGTGCATATTTTCCAACATTAAATTCAGAAAAAGGATAGTTTATTTCTGCTGGATACCATTATTATAGAAATATTATTAAAATATCAATATTTTTATTTTTGAGTCTCTAATACATGTTGGTACAAATAGATTTGTGGCCAAATAATGATATTGGTGCTGTATACTCAAATAGTCCGCTGGTTATTGAATTTTTGCTCATCATATTGATTGATTATTTATAACACTTTGTTTAGGCGGAAAAATTGCTATAAAAAAACATGGATGTGTCCACATTCAAAACAATGGTAAGTATTAGTTTATATTATAGTTAGGAATCAGAATAAAATTTTATAATTTCATATTAAGCAAGCAGATTGTTGAACAGATTATATATTAGTATGGTCCAAGGTTAAAATGATAGTTACATTAAAAAATAGATTATATTTCAATCATATTCATAAGAAATTGATATTTGTTCTTTAGAATTGTCTATTATTTATACTAAATTTCAATAGCTTTATTGAGAAGTGGAATTCTCTTCAATTCATTAAAAAGAAGAATCATGATTGCTTACAAATGATATTATTATTTGTGACTTATGAATAAAAGAAAACATGAAATTTTCTTATTTGGTATAATAATAAATGAGTTTTGTAATAAATACATCTAGATTTAAAACTAGGAGTTCTATGACTGTCAAAAAGTGATTTGTGGATTAAAATTGTGAAGGAGATACAGAGATTGCTGATCGTGGTCAGTTTAGATCTTTTTTTTTTTTTTGAGTCATTGAAAACAACATATGAATCTGAAAATCGTTTCACAATTTTATTAAATCCAATAATGGTACTTCCTTATATGATGTCAATGATATTTTAAACAGGTTGAAGGAGTAATGTGATCATCTTTTGAACAGTGATTCAAGAATTAAGATGTTGATTTTTAATGATATATCCATTTTATTTCTTTATTTAGATTTGGGCAAAGATATCTATCTTAGTAAGTCAAAACAGTTTTTTGTAATCCCAAAAATGGAAAGACTGCAGACACTGATGAGTTATCTAAGAAATTTTAAAATATGGTGATGATACATTGGCTTCAAAAATATTTACATTTTTGTAGTTATATGTGAACTCATGTGCTTAATTTTAATAATAATTCTCTTGTTTCAATTTTTAAAAATAAAGGGAATAAGCTTGCAGTAGTTATTATGGATAATTTTTATTATTTGCTACAACAAAAGTATTTTCAAGAATGTTGTTAAATAATTTACTTCCAGTCATAGATGAATGGTTATCAGAGACTTAATATGATTTTAGAGAATCAAGAAGCACTTATAGTCATGGATCTTGTTGCCAGGCAAATGCAAAACAAATGTCAGAAATAAATGAGTGATATATATTTTGCTTTTATTGATTCAGTTAATCTAAGTCTGCATTGCTTAAAAGTAGTTGATTATCTGCTGGAGTCTATTCACATTGTACAGTTTGTATGTGATCGAATGAAAGGAATTATAAAATCTGAAGCATTTGAAATGAAGACTAGTTATAAAACTAAAATGTATATACTTGCTCCAACATTGTTTTCTGTTTCTGTGATTGTGATCTGTGATAGCTTAATAATCAGGGATCAAGAAATAGTATAATTTCACTGGTGAAATTTTTTAGATTGGAACAAAAACAAGAACTCCATCTTGGATTTTGAATTTACGGTATATGTATGATTGTGCTATTTTTGTCAGTTCAATAAAGTGTAACATATAAAGATTTTCAGTTACTAATATTCACAAAACTCAAAGTTCTTTATGAGCCAGTGATGAAAGAAAAATCTTCAATTTTTAACTTGGGGGATTATCAATTTGAAAGTATAAGCTAATTTAAATATATTGGAATATTTTTCAGTAGAAAGGTAGATTTGGATGTTGAGGTGCAAGACAGACTCTAAGTTAAACAATAGAATATTTTTTTCATAGGAAAATAACTATTACAACTAAATTAGCTAAAATAGATCTCTTATTTTGCCTAATTTATTATATGGTAGAGACGTTTGGACATCCTATCACTGTAATATAAAAGTATTAGAAATGTCTTATTTGAGGTTGGTCTATGAAATTTTAAAAATACAATGGCAAGATTATAAGACCAATCAATCAGCTCTTCAATTTATTGGATGTGATATAGCATTCAATATTATAACATTTTTGTTGGAATGGATACATGTAATGAAATGAATGAACCATGCAAGTCTTTAAAAGAATATATTCTAATAAATTTGAGTGTAGTTTTTATGGAAGGAATAGATCTCATTTACATTATAAAATCGAAATCATCTAAAGAAATCCACATTAGTTGTTTTTATTAGAAGATATGATGAAAAATAGAATACATTGAGAGTTACAATTAGATAACAGTATGAGAGTATTTCAAAAAAAAAAGATTTTCTACAGAAATCAAATGGCATTTCACAAAATATCATATAAACAGAATAATGGACAAGTTTGTTTTTTACTTGGACTTATTTATAGTTCACAGATTGATTTGTGTAATCATCATAAAAGTCATCCTTAATTTTATATCTTTTTGTTTTTGTCTTTTTTTTTCTTTTGCAATGGCTGTAATCATTTGTGAGTCATCATATTATAAATATTCATACTTGAATGGATGAACAAGATTTTTGAGCTAAGGAGATCTTTTGGTGATTTTTGATTCTCTTTCAATAAACAGTATTAAATTGTTCTTGGAGATATTAATGCAACAATTGAGAGAGGTCTACATTCTAAATCAATTGTTGAAGTCTGAGTTTGCATAATGTACAAGTAGTAATGATGTCAGGGTTGTAAGTCTGTTTATGTTAATCCAAATGGCAAATTTACTGATCATATTGATCAGATCTTAATTGATAAAAGTTATTCATAATTGTTATTAAGGACATTAGAGCAAAAATGGACTAACTGTTATTCAGATTATTATCTATTTAAATTTAGAATTAAAATATCAATAATAAAATGATGTTTAAATACCATCCTGCAAACATTTAAAATCTCATGCAGCATATAACTGATAACAGAAAGAAAAAAATTAGAAGAGAAATCATTAAAATGTATCATTCATCATCATCATTTTCAACCATTATTGGTCTATTGCAGGATGATGGTTTCTCCACATTTAATATCGTTTTCCTATATCTAGTCTCTTTTCCTCATCATACTAGCACAATTTTTTATTTCATCCATCCATTTCACATGTCTCTTTCTACATTTTTTACAATCTCTTGTGATCCAGTTTAAGATCTCAATTGTCCATCTATTATCATCTTTTTTAGCAATATGTTAACCAGCTCTACTTAGTCTCGTAATTCTTTCATTGATATCAATAAAATATCTGTTTGTTCTCTCACCCAAGTATTTTGTTTTCAATCCCTTCTTGTTATTCCTAATATTTATCTCTCCATTTAGTGGTCTGAATTCTCTATATTGTTCTCTGTTAAGTGTCTAAATCTCTGATTCATAAATAAACACATTTGTTAAAAACTTTCAGTTTTTAAACACACACACATTTATTTTTAATATTAAGTTGGTTCTACCAAAATCACTTCTTCCTAGTTTAATTCTACGAATAATTTCATCCATTACATTTCTATTGGACTAATAATCTTATCAAGATATTTATAGTTGTTGATTTCTTCTAATTCATCATTATTGATCTTTATTTTCTTCTTTTGAAAAAAATCCTTTGAACATTATAGTCTTTTTAGCATTTATTTTTAGTCCTACTTTCATAATTTTTAGCAACATTTCCTAAAGCTCTAAAGCATTATTTGCAAAACAACCACGTCATTTGCAAAATACTCACCTTCCCATTTTAATTAACAAAATACTTTTTGTAAAATTCTGAAAAAGTTTTGGAGATAGAGTCATCCTGTCATGCACTTTTCTCAATATTAATCTTCTTAGTACCACTATGTAACCTAATCATTACTGTTGCATTTTGATAAATATTCTTCACAATAAGACAATAATCTGAGTCTATATTTTGATGATCTAATGCTTTAACTACTGTAGAAATGCTTATATAATCAAATGCCTTTTCATAATCTATAAATCCGAAGCATAATGGTAACTCATATTCATTAATCCTTTCTACAACTTCTCTCAATACCTGGATGTGGTATGCTATGCTAAAATCACATTTAAATCCAGCTTGTTCTTTTGTAAGGTTCAAAGTTTACTATAAATGAGTTGTAATTATCTTGATAAAATTTTATATAGAACTAACAAAAGACTATTAGATCTATAATTTCTTACATATTTTTTATTATCTTTTTGGAAATGTCAATTTTACCACTGCGTTCTTTTATTCATCTGGCACATCTTTATCATTTAGACATTTGGTCTATAATTTTTCTATCATTTTTTCTATTTCTTCACCTGCATTTTTTAGGATATTGATTATATTTCCATTATTATCTGCAGCTTTTCCTTTCTTCATTAATTTAATTGCATGCCTTATTTCATTTAAAATGCTCAGCAATTTAGAAGATGTAGCAATTTTAGGGAATATTTTTTCTTGTTCTTTATTGCTATATAATTCTTCATGCAAATCTTTCACAACTTTATAATGTAATTTTTCTTATTTGTAATAGTTCTATCTTTTCTTCTTATTGCAGAAATAAGTTTTTTTTTTTTTACTAATTCCAAGATGTTTTACAATTTTGAGACGCTTATTCTCTTTAATAACTTTTCTTGCTAAATCATAATTATATTTTCTTATATCACTATTAACTGTTTTTTGCATTATTTTATAAAACTATAGATATTCAATTTTTTTTAATAGATTATTTTTTATATATTTTTTTTCTTCATACATTGACTTGTCTCAGTAGAAAATTTACTAATTTGCTGCCTTTGCACCAACTATCTTGTTGATTTCATTCATATCTGAGCCATCTTCAAAATCTGTTAATATTTTAAAATGATTTACAAGTTCTAATTTAAATTCTTGGAGTTCTTCTTAAAGTTAAGAATATCAACTATTATACTATTTTTCTTAATAATTTCCTGTGTTGAATTTATTAAAAACATTGTAATCTTGAAATACATATTTTTTGTTAATCAAAATATAATTCAATTCTCTGTATCTTAATTTAAAAGTTTTAATAATTTTTTTCGTTTAGAATTTTTTTTGAAAGAAAGTATTTATAAGAAAGTTATTCTTTTTTTGCAAAGTTTACAAGTCTATGTTCTCTTTCATTTTTATCATCATAACTAGATTTGGCCACAGCATTTTCATCTTTCAATCCATACCAATTCTAGCATTAAAGTCTTCTGTAACAATTTTAAAATATTGTTTCATTTGATCAAAATCCTTATGGATATTCTTATAAAAATCCTCTATTTCTTTATTCCAATAAGAATTTATTGGGGCGTAAACGTAAATTATGTGCATTTGGTATCTTTTATTTAAGTTGAATATACCTGTCTGATATACCATCTATTTCAACAATGTTGTTCTTTCATTTCTTTATAATGAACCCCATTCTGCTTATGTATCCAATATTTGTGTTTTTGTAATATAATACAATATTCATTTTTTAAATTAATTGTTTCTTCACCTTTTTTTTTTTTAACTTCCCAAAATTTAACTATCCCATTTAACATTAGCCAGTTCCAATTTTTTAAATCTTCTTTCAGTTAAAAGTGAAATGATGATTATAACAAATGCTTTGAAAGATGTGGTGGGTTAGATTGATCATTCAAGAAATTTATGGCTTAATGAGGAATTTTATTGTAGAATGGAAATTAACTAGAACTCTTAAATTATAAGGCCTAATAGGAGAAAATTTGCTCAGTTTTCACAAGAAACAAAAGATAGTAAGATCAGTTATAAGAATGAAAAAGAAAAATTATTTCAATAATAAATTGACAGTGGTTGTAACAATAGAATAAATAGAAATGACAGAAGTTTGAAAAAATTTCTTTTATAAATTATTAAAGTATAACAATACTGTTGGAAAATAGAGTGTTTGCATTGATGATTGCTGTATGATTTTGACTTTGATCAAAGAAGTGTTATCTGGAATACAAATAAATTATAAAACCATGAGCAGTGATTTAATACTTTCAGAAACCTGGATACCTGAAACAGATCTGTCTTATTTGAAATTATCTATGGAATAGAGATAATTTGATTTTCCCTATTTATAAAAGAATAATCCTGTGCTGTATTCCAATTACAGTGGATATTAATAAACATTGTGTATAAAATTATTAATAAATTTAACATCCAGGTTGATAGAATTTACTGTAGATATATTTGATGATGTACAAATTGGCTTCAAAGGAAGTATATCAATTATTAATCATATATTTAGTTTGAGAATTTTATTTTTAAAGTAAATATGATTAAGAGGTACATGCATTATTTAATAGATTTTTCAAATGATTTTGATAATATTTATAGGATCTATCTATGATAGGCTATAAAAAAATTTGATATTTCGCCAAAACCAATCAATTTAACAATTTGAATTGAAAATGTAATGCTTAAAATTAGTAATTTATATCAAATAGTTTAAACATATATCTTCCATTTAAGTAGGCAGATTCTTTGTCATTAAATGTTACTGATTCTGTTTAATGGAAAGAAATATTCTTCCAGATTAAACAGCTTAATGTTTTGGATAGGTTGAAAAGTAGGATTTCTATATTGGTTTAAATTGGGATTTAGTTTTTGTTAAAAGAAAATAAGAAAAAGATTGAAAACACTAATTATTTGATTATCTTTTTGGAAGAAATTGGCTTACAGTTAAATATAGATAAAATAGTTCATTACTCATAAATTACAATTTAATATTCATATGAAGGAATAAATGAAATTAGATATTTGGATACTGTGTTTAACACAAAAATGTTGTAGAATCAGAAAATGAATACAGAATTTAATATTCAAATTGAATTTATTATATGTTTTTAAGAGTAGTGAACAGTAAAATAATCTTCAGAAGATTTAAGATATATATTTATGATTTTTTGATATACTTATGAGACTTAGATAATGTCTTAAAAGGAATGAGCAGAAATTAAGAATATTTTAAAGAACACTATTGTGTCAAATTTTTGGTACAATAAAAAATAATGTTAATGGGAGGTGGATAATTTTTAAAAAAAATATATGGATATGTGATATGTATAAGGAACCTGATATTGTGGCCAAAGTTAAGGCTAGAAGAATTAAATGAACATATATTATTAAATGACTTAAAGAAAAAGTGATGAAGGTGATTATAGAAGAATTTTCTGAAGCCATTAGCATGTTGAAAATTGCATTTTCGTATAATTTTAAAATAGGGTGAAAAACGTTTTGTGGGAAAGGGCTATATTATAGCTCTTTTAAAAATTATACATTGTATGTTTCAGTAATAATTAAAAAAGGAAAAAAACATATAAATATAATGAGAGTTTTATGGAAAAGGAACCTGGTATTGTGGCCAAAATTAAGGCTAGAAAATTATACGTTGTATATTTCAGTAATAATTAAAAAAAAGAAAAAACATGTAAATATATTGACAGTTTTATGAATACTCTATATTGTACCGGGTCGAACCGCAGAAACCACCTACTTATACGTATATATAAGTTTTGGCCGGTTTCAAACTCCTTCATAATACATTTATAATCTTATAAAGGTTACGTGAATGAACCAGCACATTCCAGCAAAATGGGAGATCTTATTGATAGCTTTAGCTATAAACAATGGCCCATCTCGGCTGCTAGATTCAAACCCCTACTATCCAAACACTATTTGTTTCGGAGTAAACTCCAGGCGCCAGCTATCTATTCAAAAGAATAAACGTCTTTGGTCAGTAGGCTCATAATCCAGTGCTCGAAACCATCCCATAAACTAGCCCAGCCTAATTTTAATCAGTAATAAATTATACAAAATTGGTGGTGGAAAGAATTAATAAAAGGTTGGTAAAAAGAATTGACCGACAAATAAAGTTTAAGTTTTAAAGACAATTTATTAACTAACATTAAATCATTTTAAACATTCTATAAATTTAATATAATACACACACATTTTAAATTAACATTTCTAAACTAGTTCAAATATTCTTATAGATTTTAATAGTAGAACACTGGTATTTATCTAATTTAACTAATAATGCTGATATAATGATCACGCACATATCAATTTATATAGCATTCACAAATATAATAATAAAACATTAATAGCATTTGACACTTAAACACACATATCAATAGTTCATTTTATGTATGATAGAGTTCATATAATTTGAATCTTGAATATTTACGAATTACAGTGGTGGCTACTACGTATAATTGATAATAAATAAAGGTTTACCTAGGATTTTTGGTAACGTGGCTATTGCTTGTTGTTGGCTGCTTCTGATGGATTATATCTAACCGGTTAGCTTTGGACGTTTCTTGAAGAGATTTTTATGTGAATCTATTTGTTTTATTTTGAAGACAGTTGAACGTTTGACGGAGGATTTCTGAGTTGTTATAAAGACATTATTTCACGGGCAGATCTTGCTGATCTTGTTGGACGAAGGGTGCTCAGCAATGCATGTTTGTTTCTGGATTCATAATATAAATGTACTGTTATCAAGACTGTCACTGCAAACTAGACTGAATAAAACTCTTAACTCAACTGATTGTCCGATAAAATATTCAGTATTTATACCGACGAAGTGTTTTCCTTTTGATATCCTCCAGCAAATGTGCAATAGGTGTTGTCGAAATTCCTTTAGTAATTAATCCTAAGACAACGTGTTTTTTGATTGATTGTTTAATTAGTAGTAGCTATTTCAAAACGTGTTGTTTTCATATCTTTAATTAGTAGCGCACCGCTGTGTGTTTTTTTTTTTTTTTTAATTTTTCATTTATTTATAATATTTAATACTGATACATTTTGTTTTTACATTCGCACGCACATATATAATTTTACTCTACACATCAAAACTAGTTTTAAGATTATTTTTCTTCTTTAATTTAAATGAAGAGATTTATATATATTTTTTAAAGCTTTTAAATTGTATTTCACTAATAATAATAAACTCTTTACTTCCTTTTTATAAAACCTTCAGTTTAACTTTAAGAAAACCCCCTTCCCACTTTAAATCAATGATTTTTCAACTTTTATTTCAAACTTTTTTGCGAAAGATATTTTTGTTTTAATAATTTTTTTATGACAAAATTATTTTATATACATGTGCCAATTTGGCCTTGGCACATTACACCCCCCTCCGTTTTAGAGTAAAATGTGTCATTTTTGACCATTTTATCTCTTGCAATTTTAATTCTTGACTCTAAAGATTTATTAATTTATTATTTTAGATAATTCCTACACGTGTATATGTGCAGCATAATTCTACACCTAATAATATTCTAGATATCGAGTTATTACTGGACTTGCTTACAGGGAATCTATTATAAATAAATCCCTTTTTGCACTCATCATAAGGTGCAGCAGTACCAAGAAAATAACCTAAAAGGATATCTGGATAAATACATTTAAGATACTCATCATAAGATATCGTATTTACCGAATATTACCAATGTATGTGCGCGTATATACACATGTATACTTACACACTCTTAATACACCTTAGATTGACTTTATATTTATATTTACCTTTCAATATTATTTTTAAATTCGCATGAACAATATCTTACACTATTTATTTATATTACAATATTATTTATAACCCTTAAGAAACATTATTTAAAATATTTATTTACACTAATCTTATAATATTATTTTTAAATTTATATGAACATTATTCTAACATTTGTATTAATCTAATTTCACAATATTATTCTAAACTACCATGGACATCAGTTTTTATATTAATCTAATCTTGAATATTATTTTCAACCCTTACTCAATTTTTTTTATCTATGTGCGTGTATTCAGAAAAACTATTTTACTTTATTACGATTCATTATTTACTCAACTTTTATTTACTTCCTTTTATTACCGTGCGTGTATTCCAAAAAAAAACAAAAAAAAAAATCTATTAGTTTATCATGAGTCACTTTTTATTATTATTTACTACAGATATATTTACGCTTATTTATTTAACTTGATTTTATCGATTTTATTTTAATTATTTGACCTACTTCAAATTCTTATTTTTCTAGAGTGCATTTTTGGTTTTTATTTTCATCATTAGGTAATAAATGTAATATTAAGAGAAGCCGGCAGCAAAGTATGAGGCAATTCAACACACAGATCGATTTTGTGCTGATTTAAACCAATTTTTAATTTCTTGCGGAAGTCGTGACTACAGCATGGGCATTTTTGTGCACAACGGATCATGAACAGGGACTTTAAGATTGCGAATGGCAGAACTATCTCTACTGCACTTTCGACTTACTAAAATATTTATTTTATTTGGTTACTGGGAATTTTTCCTCCAGATTTATTAACTTTTATATGCCAGGACTTTTATACTGGCGCATCATCATCAGTATTATTTATTTTTCACACTACCCATCTGTAGAACAAAGTCACCGTAAGAAAAGGCTTAATCCAACAAAAGTCAGGCCTGGAATTTATCTCTTTCCCCAAATACTCGCACACACCTCAATCCTAATTTAATACATTTGTTGTTTTTTTTTAACTTTTTATTTGATAATGTTTTATTTTCATTAATACTTTCATTATACACTTATTTATTTCATTTTTATTTTTAAAGCGTTATTTTTACTCTCCCTTTTTTTTTTTTTTTTTTAAAAAAAACATTTTCATTTTGTTTGTCTATTTTGATTTTACACATTTATTTTGTTTGTGTCACACTCCGCTATGTTCTAGACTTATGAGCTAGGATATCAATATAATCGATGACATAATCGAGGGTTTTTGACATAATCATTTTGCTTGTTTATTTTGATTTTACACATTTATTTTGTTTGCGTCATGCTCCGCTATGTACTAGACTTATGAGCTGGGATATCAATATAATCGATAAGACATAATCGAGGGTTTTGACATAAATTGTTTTATAGATGCTTTGACATTTTAAAAACACCAAGATTGTTATTTTATTTTACTAAGACTAACTTTGATACTCGTTTTTACATTTTGTTTAAAAAGAAAAACTATAGGTTATTTTTGTTTCAATAAACTTTGTTAAACATTTTCCGTTATTCCAAGTCCATGGTCGTTAATAACTAGGTCAAACCGGCGAATCCGTCAGATTACATATTTTTAATTTTTGTCTGGTGGTTCTTTCTTTTTACTCTCCCTTTTTTTTTAAAAAATTATTTTTACTCTCCCTTTATGTACCGGGTCGAACCGCAGAAACTACCTACTTATACGTATATATAAGTTTTGGCCGGTTTCAAACTCCTTCATAATACATTTATAATCTTATAAAGGTTACGTGAACGAACCACCACGTTCGAGCAAAATGGGAGATCTTATTGATAGCTTTAGCTATCAACAATGGCCCATCTCGGCTGCTAGATTCAAACCCCTACTATCCAAACACTTTATTTGTTTCGGAGTAAACTCCAGGCGCCAGCTATCTATTCTAAAGAATAAACAACGTCTTTGGTCAGTAGGCTCATAATCCAGCGCTCGAAACCATCCCATAAACTAGCCCAGCCTAATTTTAATCAGTAATAAATTATACAAAATTGGTGGTGGAAAGAATTAATAAAAGGTTGGTAAAAAGAATTGACTGACAAATAAAGTTTAAGTTTTAAAGACAATTTATTAACTAACATTAAATCATTTTAAACATTCTATAAATTTAATATAATACACACACATTTTAAATTAACATTTCTAAATTAGTTCAAATATTCTTATAGATTTTAATAGTAGAACACTGGTATTTATCTAATTTAACTAATAACACTGATATAATGATCACGCACATATCAATTTATACAGCATTCACAAATATAATAATAAAACATTAATAGCATTTGACACTTAAACACACATATCAATAGTTCATTTTATTTATGATAGTTCATATAATTTGAATCTTGAATATTTACGAATTACAGCGGTGGCTACTACGTATAAATGATAATAAATAAAGGTTTACCTAGGATTTTTGGTAACGTCGATATTGCTTGTTGTTGGCTGCTTCTGATGGATTATATCTAACCGGTTAGCTTTGGATGTTTCTTGAAGAGATTTTTATGCGAATCCATTTGTTTTATTTTGAAGACAGTTGAACGTTTGATGGAGGATTTCTGAGTTGTTATAAAGACATCATTTCACAGGCAGGTCTTGCTGATCTTGTTGGACTAAGGGCTGAACGAAGAGCGTATATTTCCATAAGATGCTCAGCAATGCATGTTTGTTTCTGGATTCATAATATAAATGTTCTGTTATCAAGACTGTCACTGCAAACTAGATTGAATAAAACTCTTAACTCAACTGATTGTCCGATAAAATATTCAGTATTTATACCGACGAAGTGTTTTCCTTTTGATATCCTCCTGCAAATGTGCAATAGGTGTTGTCGAAATTCCTTTAGTAATTAATCCTAAGACAACGTGTTTTTTGATTGATTGTTTAATTAGTAGTAGCTATTTCAAAACGTGTTGTTTTCATATCTTTAATTAGTAGCGCACCGCTGTGTGAGTTTTTTTTTTTAATTTTTCATTTATTTATAATATTTAATACTGATACATTTTTTTTTTTTACATTCACACGCACATATATAATTTTACTCTACACATCAAAACTAGTTTTAAGATTATTTTTCTTCTTTAATTTAAATGAAGAGATTTATATATATTTTTTAAAGCTTTTAAATTGTATTTCACTAATAATAATAAACTCTTTACTTCCTTTTTATAAAACCTTCAGTTTAACTTTAAGAAAACCCCCTTCCCACTTTAAATCAATGATTTTTCAACTTTTATTTCAAACTCTTTTGCGAAAGATTTTTTTGTTTTAATAATTTTTTTACGACAAAATTATTTTATATACATGTGCCAATTTGGCCTTGGCACAATATAGTGTAGTAATCTTCTCCAAATGTGAATTAAATTTTATAGTTGATGTTTCCAAATGTTCATTAGAGATTTACATTCTTAAAAAATGTTTGTTTGTGTTTATGAAAATGATTCTTCACAAATATATGTGGAACCAAAAAAATAGTCAAAAATTTTGTAACAAAACGCTACTGTTCGCAAATTAAATACAACTTAAATAGTTATAAAATTTTGAGATTTATTCTTGCTTGTTTAATTCTTGCAGTATCGTGTTTCATTGCAGGTCAATCAATTCTAACTGAATCACTTTTTAAAAATGGATTTTACATAATTATTAACTATTGTTTTATTTTCCTACTATTGTTGAAATGTGTATTAAATTTGACATATACTGCTATGATTTATATATATATCAAATTCAGTTTTTGGTATATTTTCCAATGATTTGAGTGTTTAGAAAATGATCTGATTGATTTTTAATCATTTAATCATTTGTTCAATAAATAACTTTAAATTCCTCTAGAAAGCATTCATCGTGTGGTAGGCATAGTGGTTTTGTCTTGTAATACCATATACGATTAATTATGTTAAGTATGAAAGCAAAATCATATACCATTCAGTGTCAGTCAAACTGGAACAGCATTCCATTGCTTTATTTCCAACACTAATGTAATTTCCATTTAATTCTCAGCATGTTTTAAGAATTTTATCACAAGCTGAATCATCATACCTTTCTATAATACAGTTCATCATATTCTGTTCCTGATTTTTCAGAAATATGATAAATTGTTGATGATTCAGCCTTACTAATCATACATAATTAAACAATCTTGCCAATTGTTATGAATAGTAAAATGTTCCCAAATTTTTTAAACAATTCAATTTGAAATTTTAACATTTGTGATCATAGGTCTGGCTATCAATGAAAATTAAAGAGGATAGGGGGGATCTATTCCAAAAATATAAAAAATAAATGTTAAAAAGTAGTATGAGGGCATCTTATATTTTCTCAACAATTTTTTTTTTTTTTTTTTCAAAATATCATTTCCAAGTATTTGTAACTTTTTTGATTTCATTGCTAAAAATTCTCAATAATTTCAAAATTTTTATGGATAGCTCTTATAATTATAAACAATTGAGCTATGTCTATTTTGTCTATATTTTCATCAAGTACAATGGAATACTATATTAGTTTCTTTTATAGGTAGATCATTAATTGATTATTCAATTTTTTATTAATATCCTCAACTAATCATGTGATTGTCCTTTAAGATAAACTAATGTTTTGTTTTGTGCATAAAAAATTCCTCTTATTTCATCCAAGTACTTTTTAATAAATCTACCATCTGAATTTATGTTTGTTTTGATTATTTTTTAAACAATAATTTGTACTGTCGATAAATTTTTATACAAATAAATTTTTTTGTCCTCAGTTATTACAGTCAAAGTTATAATTTGAATGTTTTGTATTAAGATGCCTTTTTATGTCATCTTTTTTAAAAGAGTACACTTTCTCAATAAATAAGGCAAATTGTTTTATCTTTAACTTGTGCAAAAACTATTTCATTTGCCTTTTATCCTTGAAGAATAGATTTTCTTGCTTATTTTTTTTTTTTTGTTTAGCCTAGAAAATTAATAATTTTAATTTATAAAAATTGTAAATGAAATAACAATAAAAATGTGTCTTTTTATGCAGTTGTACAAATACTGATCATAAGAAATAAAATATCAAGTAATCACTGTAAAATTACAAATTCTCTATTAAATCATTTGCAATTTGGAAATGTTGAACAAAATAATATTTGTGTGAGATGACAACAAAATGTTAAATCATATTTATTAAATTAAATTTATTAAAATAAAACAAGGAAGAAAAAAAATATAAAATTAAGAGTTAATGAATAAAAATTTATTAATAATAATTTTTTTTAAGTGATAAATTTAAAATTTGTATCAAACATTGCAGCTATATTTAAATATTGTTGGGATTGAGATTATTTATTAGGGCTGCAGCTTTCCATTCCTGATATAAAGATATAAATTATAATAAACAATAAAAATCATATACAATAGCAGCCTTTTTCAGCACTTAATTCCATGTCCTTTTCATATGTTAATCATCTATTTTAATGTTAACCATTTATTGCAGATAGAGCACCATCCAGTGTTCTATAATGAAAGTAAAATAAAACATCAGTAAAATAGAATAAAATCTTCATAGAAAGCTTCAATATAACTTCAAATAATTGACTATATATCTTAATATACAGAATAAATAATACATACATTATTATATAACCTTATATATACTATCTTTTACAATTTTCCGGTTATTTTTAATTGACTAATTGTTAACTAGATTTATTAAAGTTTTACAAATATTCGTACAATTATTTGAGTTATGCTTAATGTAATATGTTTCATATATTTGTCTTCTTTTTGAATCTTTAATATAATTTAAATATTTAATATTTTTATACAATCTATTTTATGTCCATATGTTAAATAATAAATGTAAGGAATTGTATATAAAGTTAACAGTAGCAAACTCTCCATAGATTAGTGCCACCCAATGCAAGCTTTAGTAATCAATGGATTTAGGAAAGTTTGTTTATAAAATCCCCATCTAGTGTTTACTCATCCAATATTCCCAGACTAGTTTCCAGCGTGTGCCTTTGATCATTGAAGAGCTTTGAATCTGAGAGCACTACACCTAGATCTAAGGATCTTTTGATTTCTTCAGAACTCATCTTTTACCTTGTTAGTTAATTATAAAGCTAGGAACTCAAGATGAAAATATCTTAATGTCTTTATTGTAAGCTCATTTGTTTCTATAGTCATATAGATCTGAATCCAGTTCAGCATCAATATATTTTGGTAACCTTGATTTATCAAAAACCACAGTCACCATCATCCAATAGGAGGAAGTGGTATAAATCAACAAAACATCACATGATCACCATTTTCTATGCTTACACAAGCTGTTATTAACAGTAGCAAACTTCCCACAGTAGTGCCACCCAGCACAAACTTTAATAATCTGTGGATACAGAAAGGTTTGTACATGAAATTCCCATCTAGTGTCTACTCATCCAATATCCCCAGACTAGTTTCTAGCTTGTGACTTTCATCACCTTAGATCTAGGTGCAGTGCTTTCAATTCCAAAGTTTCTCACTCATGAAAGCCACAAGGTAGAAACTAGTCTGGGGATATTGGATGAGTAGGCACTAGATGGGGATTTTATGCACAAATTTTTCTGCATCCATTGATTACTAAAGCTTGCATTAAGTGGCACTAGTGTATGGAGAGTTTAATACTGTTAATAACAGTGTGTGTAAGCATAGGAAATGGTTTTCATGTGACATTTTTATAGTGTAACAGAATATAATATCCCGTCACATTATTTTAAAATGAAAATAAAAAGATGGTAAATAAAATTGATTCATTAAAAAGAGAAAAACTTAAAAACTGAAAAGTAAAAGTTGTTTAATATATATATTGTCGCACAGATGGAAAACTTAAACTATTTTAAGAAAAAAGTATTTAAAAGTATTTTTTGTTGTAAAAAAAAAAAAAAAGTAAAAATATAAAGATTGATATTTTAAACATAGAAATAATGTTGATTTCTATAATCTTAGAAAATGGAAATGATTGTTTTATTAATTAAATGATTGTTCGAAAGCAAACTGGCCCTTGAGGCATTTAAAATAAATTAAATAGTCAGATAAGAGAGTACAAAGAAATTAAATGACCAATGCAAACACCAGAAATGTCAGCACGGACTAATTGAAACACCAGAGGATTAGTGACGTCTTGCCGGTTGAATCCAAAAATTGGATGATAAGAGACTAATAAAAATATAAAAGCAAAATTATTATTATTATTGTGATCTGAGAGCTGACTATGAATATGTCGTTATAACTAGCTATATTGCAGATTTTCACGATGTGGAAGTCTGCAATAAATTTAATTTTCCGGACAGCCAGCTGAGTCCTACCTATGACAGTTAGGGACCAAAAAGGAATGGCAAGTAGCGGCTTTGTTTTTAAAAAGGAAGAACAAACAATCTACATAAGTGATCACGAAGATGGACCTCAAAATTGGCAGAATCCATAAAGTATAAACTTTTACCAATTGAACTTTCTTTTAAATAATTACCGTAATAACGTCAATAAGTAATCAATCCAAAAAAAGAAGTAATATAAATGAATGTACTCTTATCTGACCAAGAATAGAACTCTAAATCAATTATAAATATTTGTTTTTATATACGTTTGCTATTTCAATCATTTCCATTTTTTTTTAATTTAATTATTTATGTTTGTATTTAACTAGGTTATTTATTTCTATCTGTTAGATAAAATGTATTAAATACAGTTGGGTGTAGATAACTGCATGGATAAAGATTAATAACTATGTTTAAATTCATTTATGTTTAATTTAAGGGATTTTAATTTCAGGCTATTTGTTTCGTAGTTAGGGCAATGCTTGTGGAGGGATATATGGGTGTTTATATTAATGTAATGTGAAGCATGTTTAGCATACAGGGCAACGTGCCCAGCTGAATGCATGACCCCAAAGAGGCAGTCATATCGTTGAAATGGTTGCAGATGTATTTCCTGCGCCATTGACCCCTTCTAGCTCTATGGACAGGGATTTATAAGATGGCAGAAAGACCGCTCTTCCCCATACGTAGCACTCTTTAAAAATAACCATACATGATTCCTTAGTCAGACAGATCTTCTTTCCTGTTCTGGACACGGATCATTTCCTTCAAATAATATCACGCTGTCAGATGCACATTCTTGTCCGCATGGTTTTATGCTAGCATCTTCATATTACTTGATTGCGACTATATATCTGGAAGCAGGCATTGGGTTGGCTACGAACTTTTAGTCTGAGATTGAATGAATGTTTTGACAAGTTTTTAAGTGGAAAAAAATCTATGTAGACTATTTATGCTCGACATGCTAAAGTAAAATATAATTTAAATATCCATCTGTGCGGTCTATTTAAATAGTAATTTGAATTTAAATTTAAAAAAATTATTAATGTTAAAATCTAAAAATAAATTTATTCCTCAATTTTAAATGTGCGTTAATAAAATCTATTTGTGTGTTAATAACTGGTAGTGGCTTCTTTTATTTTATTGTTTTAAATATTAAGATATTTTGAGAATCCAAATCTATTAAAACTTATAAAAATGTTTAAATCTCTGCTACTCTATGAGCTAGTGACCTTGGGCAAACGGTCAGAATAATATATATAAGAAAATTTTTTGAATCTTAACGTACGTATCTGCCTACCGTGTAGTGCAGATTACGTTAAAGGCCCTTCTCCCCGACCGTTAAAATAGGTTTTATATAAAATTAATTATGAGCTTTACAATATGATTTATTATAGTGATACAGGAAAATAGTTAAAGATAAGAACTAAAGAACATAACAATGCAATTAATAGGAGAGATGATAAATCTGCTTTATATATTTATTACTTAACATATAGACATAAAATAGATGCCATAAAAAATATTAAAGCTTTAAATTATATTGAAGATCCAAAAAGAAGTCAAATATATGAAATATATTACATTAAGCATAACTTAAATAATTTTATGAATATTTATAAAACTTCAATAAATTTAATTAACAACTGATCAATTAAAAATGAATGGAAATTATATAAGGTAGCATATATAAAGTTGTATAGTATATTATTTATTCTGTATATTGTTATGTTATACAGTCAATTCTTTGAAGTTATATTGGATCTATATATGAAGGTTTTATTCTATTTTACTGATGTTTTATTTTGTTATTATTATTTTATCTCCATTATAGAACACACTATTTACAATAATTAGTTAACGTTAAAATATTTATGATTAACATTTGAAAAGACCACCAAACTATGTGCTAAAAAAGGCTTTTTATGTGTAATTAATATATTTATGTATCTGTTGTATATGATTTTTATTATTTATTGTAATTGCTAAATTTTATAAAAAATATTATATTTACATTAGTATAAGTTTGTGCATTCCAGAAAAAGTAGAAAATATTAGAGAAATATATTTAAATCGTGAACTGATAAGCGGTAAATTTAATTAAATAATTTACTTTAATTGTGATCGATAAATTCCAAGAAATATTTGCTGATTACAAATATTTCTTGATAAAGAGACTATTTAATTAATGGAATAGACTATAAATTACCTTATATGGAAGTGAATTCATAAGATACCAATTAATTAGTTATAAATCTAAAAACATTAGCGTATATGGAAGAAAGTAATTAATTGTGTGAGTAATTAAAAACTATAAATAAAGTAAGCAACAAGATACATGGTTCATTTTTCTAGTTCATGTAAGTGACAGTAGTTTCAGTAAATGTACAGCACTCAGTGAAAATGTGTTCACGGGCAGCAGCTGAACAGGCCCAAAGAGTTTGGGAAATCGAAGCCAGAGGAAACTTTCTGGATAGCAGCTAGATATGAAGAGTTGATTTTCCCAACAGGTTTCCAGTGAGTTTACTAAATGGACCATTGCTGAGAGATGGAAGTGATTGCAGCTAAAAGAAGCTCATAGTGATGGTCGCAGTGATCTATGATAAAGCCAGATGTGTTCGCGTGCAGGTGAACTGAACTGAGGCCAAAGTGTTTGGGAAACCGAGTCCAATAGAAACCATCTTGAAAGCAGCCAGTCTTAAAATTTGTTGGTGGAAATGAAACAAAGAGAACTGTATATATAGATGGTGTTATGTGTGTAGCAATACCTTGTCAGGGGAAGTTAACCAAAGTGAACTATACATGTGTATAGTAAATACGTTATGTGGGTAGCAATACCTCATCGGGAAGTTAACTGTCGGGAACTATATGTATATTTGTGTTGTGAGTGTAGTAGACTGTTCACTATTCTTATTATTTATTATCTTGCTTGTTGGTATTCAGAATGCTTGTACTTCGAATACATAGCATGCTGGTGCAGTCGCATTTTGAACCTGTGAGTATCAAATAGGTTTGGAATACACAACAAGGTTAGCCACAGTCGAGAAAAACCTGGTGAAAATGGAAATACCAGTTGGTAAAATGCTGGTGCAGTAACCATAGAACTGGTGAGTACACAAAATGCTGACAACGGAAGTGACATTTCTAAAATATTTGCTGCAAGTCTACATGATTCAATACAGTGAAAGTTAGTAAATAAAATGCTTATGCAGTCACCATCGGAAATTGAATCCCACCATACTTGTGCAGTCACCATTGAACCTGTAAGTGGTGAAGAAGTTTGGCAGCAGTTTGAAACTGACATTACTAAAATGAAAGAACCGGAAAAATCAAGTGTTTCTTCAAGTTGGGGAAAAAGAAAAGCACCCAAGTCGGTGAGGGATCGCAATGAGGGTTTTTCTGGAGTGTGGGGAGGTGCTATATTTTGTAAAATTATTCTATTTACATTAGTATAAATTTGTGCACTCCAGAAAAGTAGAAAATATTAGAGAAATATATTTAAATTACGAACTAATAAGCGGTAAATTTAATTAAGTAATTTACGTTAATTGCGATCGATAAATTCCAAGAAATATTTGCTGATTACAAATATTTTTTGATAACAGACTAATTAATTAATGGAATAGACTATTTACCTTATATGGAAGTGAATTCATAAGGCACCAATTAATTAGTTATAGATCTAAAAACAGTACTGTATATGGAAGAAAGTAATTAATTGGTTGAGTAATTAAAAACTATAAATAGAGTAAGCAACAAGGTACTTGGTTCATTTTTCCAGTTCATGTGGGTGAGAGATGTGACAATAGTTTCTATAAGTGTGCAGCGCTTAGTGAAAATGTGTTTATGGGCAGCAGCTGAACAGGCCCAAAGAGTTTGGGAAGCCAACGCCGGAAGTAACTGTCTGGATAGCAGCTAGATGTGAAGAGTTGATTTTCCAGTGGATTTTCAGTGAGTTTACTAAGCAGACTGTTGCCAAGAGATGGAAATGATTGCAGATAAAAGAAGCTTATAGTAATATTCGCAGTGCTCTACGACGAAGCCAGATATGTTCGCGTGCAACTGAACTGGACTGGAGCCAAAGTGTTTGTGAAATCGAGGCCAATGCAAACTTCTTGAAAGCAGCCAGTCTTAAAGTTTGTCAGGGGGAATGAACCCAAGGGAACTATATATATATATAGATTGTGCTATGTGTATAATAATACCTCATCAGGGGAAGTTAACCAAAGTGAACTGTACATGTGTATAACATGTTATGTGTGTAGCAATACCTCGTTGGGGAGAGTTATCCATAGCGAACTATATATATATATTTGTGTTGCTAGTGTAGCAGACTGTTCGCTATTCTTATTATTTATTATTTTGTTTGTTGGTATTCAGAATGCTTGCATTTCAAATACACAGCAGTAATTTATATGAAAAAATAACATAATGGATTTTATTATTTTTCATTTTCGATGAAGATATAAATATTGTGGAAGTGCACGAATTGGAGAAATATGTGTGCGAAAAGGAAGACCTGGCAAATAGTGTAAAGTCAGTAACAAAAAGATTATTTGATTTGGGATTACTTAATAATAATAAATATAAACTTGATTTTTTTTTTTTTAAATGTATGATTTATTTTTGTGTGGATTATTATTGGCTTAAACATATATGAATTATTAACTTTCTAGTATTAGGTTTTAATCCTGATTCCCTCTTTTTTTTTTTTATTCTAGGAATTGATAACATTAAAGCAATCTGAGGAAAGTCTTAAAGCTCAAGGTAATGAAAAAGAAGAACGTGCTAAAAAAGTCTTACAATCAGCCAGAATTAAAATTACACAATTAACTAGTAAGTATTTATTTTTAATTTACTCAACAGTGCATTAATTTCAAGTAATTGTATAAATAATTTAAGGATGTAGAAAAATAAAAATTTTGGTAGAAGGAAAAAATCACTATGATGTTTTGGACGTACTTGTTTGTATATAAAAATGAAACTTATTCTTAAAAAGTAAATTATTTTATATCTTAGCAACAGATAGAAAATTAATATTTATTTTCTATATATATGTATAGTGCTTATTTATCTTTTCAACATGTGTATGATCAGGTGCGTCAGCAATATGAGATGGCATGGAGAGTTAAGGGTTGTGTGAAAGTCTGAGTTCGAACCCCTTATATTACATTATATATGTGCAGGTGTGTGTAAGCCTGTACAGTGTATTAATTAATATATGGAAAGATTTTTAATTTAAAAATTAGTGAAGAAAAAACTCCTAATTAAATTGCACATGTACTATTTTAAAATCCTGTAATCTATTTCCACATGTAATATTCCACTTCTTGCACAAAATATGTCAAGACCTGTGTACATTATAAAATACATATGGTTCTGAATGAATTGAATAGAAAATCCATTACTAATTTAGAATTGAGGTGAAATATCCTGACATAAAGATAAAAGAAATTCTGTTGTTTGGCAGTATCAAAAATTTATTCATAAACAATGGATAAGTGTATCTTTACTTATTTCAAGATAGAATCAGCCATATGATACTCTTTAGACACAAAATTGTTTAAGAAAAAAAATTCATTGAGCAAAGTTGTTTTTTTTTTTTGTGGAAAATAGTTTTTAAGTTTAATTATAAGTGGTTGCCAACAATTCTAGTCCTTTTCCATTTCCAATAATAATATTTATGAATGATCCAAATATTATAATTTTATTAGTTTAGTTGTTTTTTGGTTTTTTTTTTTTTGTATAAAATTGCATATTTATCTTCTTTAGTATTGTAGCTTCAAAAAATAGTTTAATTGTGCTAAACATTTTATTTTAAAACAAATTTTTTCTGAATAGATTTCAGTGGCTATGATTTGTCTACTAAAAGGATTATTAATGATGTGTGCTATTATTAATAACTATTAGTGTATTTATTGTTTTTTTCCAGAATTGCTGAAATATGCAATATTTGTCTGAACTTTTTATGAAAGATTCCTTTGGACTTCATTTTAGAGCATTATTATCTGACTGTATTTGTTAATGAACTTTTGCAAATTGTATTTTTAGATCACCAAACTAAACTGCAGTCAGAATTAGATGAAGTCAAGCAAAAATGTTCTGCTTTAGAACAGAATTCAGGTATTTTTTATTTTTTCTCTCTCTCTTTTTTTTTAATAAGAGTAATGTTTACATTAATCAACAAAAGTTATGGTTTTGTTTAATAGTTTTCACAAAAGTGATAGTGTTACAGATTTAATTCTTTTATAGAGACTAGGTTTTTTAATATTTATTAAATAATTAACAGAATGTAGGATAATTTATAAAAAAGTATTCAGTATTTTAGATATATATATTGTACCGGGTTCGAATATGGGTCGTTCGAAACACCGGTCTCTTAGGCAGAGAAGAACATACTCGGAGAGTATGTATGCTCAAACGATAGCCATAAAATATATAACTAGCGTTACATTTCCAGAACATAACTTCTTCTCGACTGTTGAGTTCAACACCAGAGTTCAAAGCACTTTTTTGTTTCGTGTAAACACGGGCGCCAGCTATCTATTCAGAAGAATAAACAACGCACTTTGAACAATGGCCACTAACTCAACGCCTAAGTATCCACGACTAGCTCAGTTGTTCGTAATCACTAACAGATAAAAAGAATTGATAAAAAGAATTGACCGACAAATAAAGTTTAATTTTAAAGACAATTTATTAACTAACATTTACTAATTTTAAACATTTTATAAATCTAATATAACACATGCACATTTTAAATTAACACACTATAATATATCTTATGAGAAAGCATAAATAATATTTGACGTTTATAAAATCATATAGCATTCACAAACACGCACATCAATAGTTCATTTTATGCATGCTTATAGAGTTCAAATTACTTGTCTCTGGAGGCTTTATGAATTAATGTGATGCAATGGCTATTATAGAAATAATAATATGAAATATTATTACCTAGGATTTTGAATGTGGATGTAGAACTTCATTTTCTTTGGTTACTGTTTTAGGTGTGAATATTTCCTGCCGGCTAGGACGTTTCCTTGAGGAGTTTCATTATTATTCACTTTTATTATTATTGGAGACAATTAGACATTGACGGAGATTCTTCAAGCTGTTACGAAGACATTATTTCACGGGCAGATTTTGCTGTTTTACCGGACTTCAGGCTGGAGAAAGATCGTATATTCCCAAAAGCTGCTCAACACTGCATTTTTGTTTCTGGATATATAATAAACTGAACTGTTACCTGAACTGAAGCAATTGTCCTCACTGAATGATTGTCCTTACTGAATGTCCGATAAAAATTGGCTCTTTATACCTACGACGTATTGTCCTTTTAATATCCTCCAGCAATATCTGTTGTCGAAATTCCTTTAGTAACTAATCCTTTGACAATGTGTTTTTGAAGATTGTTTAATTAGTAGTAGCCATCACAAACATGTTGTTTTTATATCTTTAATTAGTAGCCACCTCTGTGTTTTTTAATGATAACTTCTATTTATTTTTTTAATATTTAATACGCATACATTTATTTTTATTTACAATTGCACATATATTTTTATTAACAAACTTATATTAATCATTTACGCACATGTATAATTTTATTATAAAATCAACATCTAGTTTTTAAGATTACCTTTTTCTTTTCTTAATTATAAATAAAAGAGATTTATATTTTAAACTTTTGAATTATATTTCAACTAATAATAATAAACTCTACTTCCTTTTAACTAAAACTTTTAGTTTGACTTTTCTAACCAAAACTTCCCTCCCCACTTTTAATTTATTAATTGTAACTTTTATTTCAAACTCTTTGACTTTTACTTTTTTCGAAAACAAACTGTAATAAAACTCTTAAACTTTTAAATATGTTTTCTTTTATGAAAGATTTTTTATTTTAATAATTTTTTTAAATAAAATTATTATGTGCCAATATTCAATGTTGGTACATTACACCGTTCCCGTTTGAGAGTAAAATGCATCATTTTTGACCATTTTATCTCTGACAACTTTAAATCTTAATTCTAAATATTTATTGTTTTTCTAAGTTTTCCTGTTAATATCTTTTACTTTCCATACTAAGGGCAATCTCCAATGATACTTTTCTTCTTTCGATGCTGGCAACATTGCTTATAATGTTCTGAGTCCTGGATATTGACCATGAGGACAAACTAATTTTGTGGCACAGGGATCTTTGGAAATGAGGCAGATGCAGATTCACTGTCTTATACCGACTTACACTATGAAAAACGAAGCTTCGGCTGCCGATTCTCTTGATCGGACTTTGACTAAGAAAAGGTCGCTGTGAATGGCAGGAATTTTCAACTGTCCGTTTCCGTCTTACGCTTTGGAAAACGAGGTACGAGGTATGGGGCTTCTCCCCTGAAAAAATGACTTGCTGCTTATGCTGGATTGTCCCCAGTGCGCATTTTAAAAGAAGAATGATCCCCGCCAATTTGTTACAGGTACTAAATTTTATCCAGTCGACAGCTTTAAACTTATCCTTATCTAACTTATTTCAATACTACCCTCATCCCTTAATTTCCAACCCTTATACATTCTTAATATAACTTAGACTGACTTTCATTTATATTTTATCTATTTTAACCTTACAATATTATTTTTAAGTTAACTTGAACATTATCTTAAACATTTATTTATCTTAATCTTTATTCTAAACCCTTATGAATATTATTTTAACATATTTATTTATATTACAGTACTATTCTAAATTATCACGGACATCAGTTTATATATTTATTTATATTAAGATATTATTTTTAACCCATTACTTTAACTTATATATTAACATGCGTGTACTTAGAAAACTATTTATTTTACTGCTCTTCATTATTATACAAAGATTTTATTGGACTTGATTACTTTAAACCATTTATTTATTTCCTTTTATTAACTTATGTATATTCAAAAAAAATCTATTAGTTTATTACGAGTCATTCTTTATTCTTTTACTATGGATATCTTACACTTATTTATTTAACTTGATCTTATTGATTTTATTTGAGCTATATTTACGAACATTTTCTTAATTAATATGTGCATGGAGAAAAAAAAAACCTTTTACTTTACAAAGCCTCCGTTATTATTTGACAAAACAATCCAGCATTTTAAATGATTATCTCAGCATTTTAAATAGTGAAATTCTAATTCAGGCTTTTCACCTACGTCAAAATAATTATATTAAACTCATTGTCCATTTCCGGTGCTTTTTGTTTATTTCCTTTACTATTCCGCTCGTTTACTAACTTTTAAACTATGTTAGGCGGTTCCTTCTTTCTTTCTACTAACTCACTAATATAAATTATACTCCATATTTTCACTTCTATCCCTCGATTAAAATTTATTGTATCTCTTTCTCTTTCTGTATTATTTTCTGCCTTGTAAATCAGAAAACCTTTAAGCTTCGCAGATCTCCGTATTTTTCCTAACCGTGAATATTTTTTCTTACACTTTCTCTTTCTTTTAAATCTATTTTTAAATCTACAGACACAAATGTTTACTTTAAACCTTTTGTTTTTAATTCTTTGTAAAACTCTTTTACGCTATCTTCTACCTTGAACTTATATCTCTCTTCTATTTTTTGGTCTACATTTGTTTCTACCTTATCTGTCACAATGCTATCTGATTCTAATTCAATTTCTATCTCTTTTATCACCTCAACTTCCTTATTTTCTTTGACAAAATCTACTTCTACAATCTCATGATTTTCCTCTACCTTTCCTGTTATCTCACATCTTATTTCTCTTACTTTTTCTCTGAGTTCCTTAATTTCTCCTTTAACCTGACTAATTTCTTCCTTCAATTCTGCTTTGAGTTCTAACTGGCTTTGTTTAAATTTCTGACACAATTCTTCTTTGAGGTCTTGCTCACTTTGCTCAAAATTTTGCATCATATTCATTATCATTTTCATCATTATCTGCGTCTCAGATATATCTTCCTTTTCCACTAACTGGGGATTTTGAAAATATATCGGGCTTTTTTTCGACTCCATTTTATGTATGTGCACCCATGTTTTTACATTCTCATGTTCCCTTTCTAACACCTCTACTCTTTTTATTAATCCCTCCAGCTCTATATCTTTTCCCATTTTGAAACCATATATATATATTTTTTTCAAACTAGCGCTTACGTTAAACTAAATTTATACACTATTGTTTATTTTTTTTTTTTACTAAGACAGAAACATATGCCGACTCCACCCCCTTTGTCCATTTTTCTCTACCGTTTCTAATGCTTCAGCTCTGCCCATAATATCCAATTGACTCTGATTTAACAGAATGATTTATTTTAACTAACGTGAATAGCATAAATCTCTTTTTATTTAAAGAAAAAAGTTTTCGGTCAATTCTTTTTTTAAAATTAATACACTTTCACATATGTAATTTAGTTTTTGTATAAAAATTTTTTTTTTTAAAACAAGAAACAAGAGTATTTAGTTAACTGTCATTTATGACAGATTCGGCCCATGTTGGTCACGCCATTTGTACCGGGTTCGAATATGGGTCGTTCGAAACACCAGGTTTTTAAGGCAGAGAAAAAAATACTCAAAAAATGTATGTCCAAACGATAGCTATAAAATATATAACTAGCGTTACATTTCCAGGACATAACTTCTTCTCGACTGTTGAGTTCAACACCAGAGTTCAAAGCACTTTTTTGTTTCATGTAAACATGGGCACCAGCTATCTATTCAGAAGAATAAACAATGCACTTTGAACAATGGCCACTAACTCAACGCCTAAGTTATACCCACGACTAGCTCAGTTACTTGTAATCACTAACAGATTATACATAATTAGTGGTGAAAAGAATTGTAAGAGAGATTGGTAAAAAGAATTAATAAAAAGAATTGACTGACAAATAAAGTTTAATTTTAAAGACAATTTATTAACTAACATTTACTAATTTTAAACATTTTATAAATCTAAAATAACGCACACATTTTAAATTTACACACTATAATATATCTTATGAGAAAGCATAAATAATGTTTGATGTTTATAAAATCATATAGCATTCACAAACACGCACATCAATAGTTCATTTTATGCATGATTATAGAGTTCAAATTACTTGTCTCTGGAGCTTTACGAATTAATGCGATGCAATGGCTATTATAGAAATAAGAATATGAAATATTATTACCTAGGATTTTGAATGTGGACGTAGAACTTCGTTTTCTTTGGTTACTGCTTTAGGTGAGAATATTTCCAGCCGGCTGGGACGTTTCCTTGAGGAGTTTCATTATTATTCACTTTTATTACTATTGGAGACAATTAGACATTGACGGAGATTCTTCAAGCTGTTACGAAGACATTATTTCACAGGCAGATTTTGCTGTTTTACCGGACTTCAGGCTGGAGAAAGATCCTATATTCCCAAAAGCTGCTCAGCACTGCATTTTTGTTTCTGGATACATAATAAACTGAACTGTTATCTGAACTGAAACAATTGTCCTCACTGAATGATTGTTCTTACTGAATGTCCGATAAAAATTGGCTCTTTATACCTACGACGTATTGTCCTTTTAATATGCTCCGGCAATATCTGTTGTCGAAATTCCTTTAGTAACTAATCCTTTGACGTGTTTTTGAAGATTGTTTAATTAGTAGTAGCCATCACAAAAATGTTGTTTTTATATCTTTAATTAGTAGCCTCCGCTGTGTTTTTTAATGATAACTTCTATTTATTTTTTTAATATTTAATATGCATACATTTATTTTTATTTACAATCGCACATATATTTTTATTAACAAACTTATATTAATTATTTACTCACATGTATATTTTAATACAATTGACTATTTAGTTTTTTAGAACGGCCATTTTGAATTCACAGAAAAAATTACAGGACATACAATTTTAAATGAAATGTCTAATTTATTACAATAAATAACAAATATATATACATTTTTAGAAAGTGCAAATATGAAAGAATGTAATGAAGCTGATAAAATAGTCATTACCACAAAAAAATAATTAAAGAAAGGAGATTTTTCACATTTTTAAATATCTTTATTTTTACATTTGTTCACAAACTCTCAATTTTGAAAGATATTGCCTAAAATGACAATTTCATAGACAGGTTCATCACATTCGTCATAAAATGCAGAAAAAAATAATATATAACATGACCTACCTGAGTTACAGATTGTTGGTGTAATGTGGCAAAAGGTGACCATTTCAATTTCTTTTTTCTGCTTGACACTCTCTATGTTCTATTTTTGCAAGCAGTTGTTTTTCTAGGCCCTCTATGCGGGATATCTATTAGAAATGCAAGGTTTTAGTGAGGATCAAAAAAAAAATAACAGTAATAACTTTAGTAAATTCTAAGTTATGGGGGTAAAAAATAATGACTATATTATTGAAAAATCAGGGGTGGGGCGAGATAAATTATGCATTATTTCATGGCAAATCATAATTGCCAAATATGCAAATAAATAATTTAAAAATTTGTTTCTAAAATAAAATGAATAACAACATAGTAAATTCTAAGTTATGGGGGTAAAAAATAATGACTATATTATTGAAAAATCAGGGGTGGGGCGAGATAAATTATGCATTATTTCATGGCAAATCATAATTGCCAAATATGCAAATAAATAATTTAAAAATTTGTTTCTAAAATAAAATGAATAACAACATAGTAAATTCTAAGTTATGGGGGTAAAAAATAATGACTATATTATTGAAAAATCAGGGGTGGGGCGAGATAAATTATGCATTATTTCATGGCAAATCATAATTGCCAAATATGCAAATAAATAATTTAAAAATTTGTTTCTAAAATAAAATGAATAACAACATAGTAAATTCTAAGTTATGGGGGTAAAAAATAATGACTATATTATTGAAAAATCAGGGGTGGGGCGAGATAAATTATGCATTATTTCATGGCAAATCATAATTGCCAAATATGCAAATAAATAATTTAAAAATTTGTTTCTAAAATAAAATGAATAACAACATAGTAAATTCTAAGTTATGGGGGTAAAAAATAATGACTATATTATTGAAAAATCAGGGGTGGGGCGAGATAAATTATGCATTATTTCATGGCAAATCATAATTGCCAAATATGCAAATAAATAATTTAAAAATTTGTTTCTAAAATAAAATGAATAACAACATAGTAAATTCTAAGTTATGGGGGTAAAAAATTATGACTATATTATTGAAAAATCAGGGGTGGGGCAAGATAAATTATGCATTATTTCATGGCAAATCATAATTGCCAAATATGCAAATAAATAATTTAAAAATTTGTTTCTAAAATAAAATGAATAACAACATAGTAAATAAAATAAAATAAATAATCAAAAGGAATTACAAGCAATTATTATATATGAGTGGGAGATGATGATGACTGTTGATTCAGCATTGTGAGGTATTTATTTTTTTCACCTTGTTAGTTTCACAGAACAGAGTGGATAGTTTGAAGACAGTTTGCAAATTGTTGAAAATATAAATGCATGAGCAAAATCAATTTCAAAATAACTGATGATGATGATGTGGAGCAACTGGTGATGATACATACATAGATGATGATGACTGTTGATTCAGCATTGTGAGGTATTTATTTTTTTCACCTTGTTAGTTTCACAGAACAGAGTGGATAGTTTGAAGACAGTTTGCAAATTGTTGAAAATATAAATGCATGAGCAAAATCAATTTCAAAATAACTGATGATGATGATGTGGAGCAACTGGTGATGATACATACATAGATGATGATGACTGTTGATTCAGCATTGTGAGGTATTTATTTTTTTCACCTTGTTAGTTTCACAGAACAGAGTGGATAGTTTGAAGACAGTTTGCAAATTGTTGAAAATATAAATGCATGAGCAAAATCAATTTCAAAATAACTGATGATGATGATGTGGAGCAACTGGTGATGATGACATACATAGATGATGATGACTGTTGATTCAGCATTGTGAGGTATTTATTTTTTTCACCTTGTTAGTTTCACAGAACAGAGTGGATAGTTTGAAGACAGTTTGCAAATTGTTGAAAATATAAATGCATGAGCAAAATCAATTTCAAAATAACTGATGATGATGATGTGGAGCAACTGGTGATGATACATACATAGATGATGATGACTGTTGATTCAGCATTGTGAGGTATTTATTTTTTTCACCTTGTTAGTTTCACAGAACAGAGTGGATAGTTTGAAGACAGTTTGCAAATTGTTGAAAATATAAATGCATGAGCAAAATCAATTTCAAAATAACTGATGATGATGATGTGGAGCAACTGGTGATGATACATACATAGATGATGATGACTGTTGATTCAGCATTGTGAGGTATTTATTTTTTTCACCTTGTTAGTTTCACAGAACAGAGTGGATAGTTTGAAGACAGTTTGCAAATTGTTGAAAATATAAATGCATGAGCAAAATCAATTTCAAAATAACTGATGATGATGATGTGGAGCAACTGGTGATGATACATACATAGATGATGATGACTGTTGATTCAGCATTGTGAGGTATTTATTTTTTTCACCTTGTTAGTTTCACAGAACAGAGTGGATAGTTTGAAGACAGTTTGCAAATTGTTGAAAATATAAATGCATGAGCAAAATCAATTTCAAAATAACTGATGATGATGATGTGGAGCAACTGGTGATGATACATACATAGATGATGATGACTGTTGATTCAGCATTGTGAGGTATTTATTTTTTTCACCTTGTTAGTTTCACAGAACAGAGTGGATAGTTTGAAGACAGTTTGCAAATTGTTGAAAATATAAATGCATGAGCAAAATCAATTTCAAAATAACTGATGATGATGATGTGGAGCAACTGGTGATGATACATACATAGATGATGATGACTGTTGATTCAGCATTGTGAGGTATTTATTTTTTTCACCTTGTTAGTTTCACAGAACAGAGTGGATAGTTTGAAGACAGTTTGCAAATTGTTGAAAATATAAATGCATGAGCAAAATCAATTTCAAAATAACTGATGATGATGATGTGGAGCAACTAGTGATGATACATACATAAAAGTGCAGTGTGACTACAAATCTGCAACAAATGAATATATAATCTTACTATAATCATACAATAAATGTACAATAATATAAATAAAATCACAATATATTTTACCTAATGGAGAACCAAGTGGAGATATGGTTCTTTGTCAACACATAAAGCAGGGTGGCTTGAATTGGAAGAGCTGAATCATGTGACTACAAAATTACAACAAAATATATAGTTACTATAATCATCAAAATAATAAACAGCAATATAAATAAAATCATGTTATATCTTACCTATGAGAAAACCAGAAATGATGTGATTATGATTATGATCCTGTATGTGTGCCATAGGTGTTGCAGCTGTGTAGGATAAAAGATTTATGTAGGCACTGAACTTATGCTGCTTCTGACATGGTAAGCAGCAAAGCAGCCTTTATCTTTACTCTTACACAGGGGGATGCAGCCACATTCCACGCAGCCAAAGTAAGATTCATGTCTGAGTGTTTTTCAGACACACAGCGCATCTTCTTCTGTTAGGCTGGTTATGGCTGCGCAGATCAGCAATTTTATGGCACTCAGGAGATGGAAGATGGAGAATGATTGTAGGCTTCAGCTTTCTGGTTGTGAAGTCATCCATAAGGCTGGATGATAAAGCTATTCTATAATCCAAGTGTGATATAGGCCGCATTTGCTTTTGGGCCATGTATAGTTTGTATATAATGTAGGAATTAGTGATAGCTGTATCAAAACAATGCCAGAATAAGCGCATAGGCCAACGATTAGACTTCCTATCCCAGCCATATACAGTTCGCCTCTGGTTAGCTAAATCAACCCCACCCATGAAGCAGTTGTATTTTCTGACAGCATTGGGACATGGATATTTATGACGTGTACCATCCTTGTGTTTTCTAGTAGCAGTACCACTTGTAGCTGGTGGATAAGCATTGTTGAGCATAAGAATTGCCTTCTTATCCATCCACACTACAAACTCAAGACCACTGTCAGATACAGAAGTGAAGTCTCCTCTCTCCATATCTTTAGCATTTTTTGCTTTTTCACGGATGCTATCTGGAATCCTCTTCCTATTAGTGTTCAGTGTGCCACATACAGTAACTTTACTAGGAGACAGCTTTTCTGCTAATTGAACACTAGTAAAGAATCTGTCACAAAAAACAACATGATTCTGTTTAGCTAAATGTGGCAAAACCACTGACAGCACTGCTCGGGTTCCCAGATTTAGGCTCGCATCTGCAGTTGCATCTTTGCCTGTATACAACTCCATATGGTACACATATCCATTATGGCTGTCTGCACAGACCCACCATTTGAAACCTCGCTTTACCGGTTTGGAGGAATCATACTGTTTCATCGCGTTACGACCCTTGAATTTGGTAATTGCTTCGTCAACTGCTACTTCTTGGTGCATCTGGTATGCAGCCTTGAAGTTAACATTACAGCGATCTATAATTGGCCTTATTTTATAAATCCTATCATGCTCTTTACTAGTAATTGGGGGCATGGTTTTATTATTATTGAAATGTAAATTATTTAGAATACCAAAAAATCGATCTCGGGTCATAACTCTGGCAAGTACCGCTTGATGCAAATATTCATTTGTAGACCAAATAAATTTTAGTTTAGGTATGCGTGATATAGTACAAACATGAATAACCATACCAAAAAATGCATTCAACTCAGCGGGTGACAGATCAACCCAATTCAGTAATGCCTTCCACTCTGAAGCATATCTATTGCTTTCAGTGCAAATGTGGTCATACATTTTCTTGTCAAAAAATAAATGAAATAGATTAGGAATTGTATACTCACGGGTAATGGGGAAATTTAGCCCTGGAGACTTAGTGAAAGTTCCTATTGGCACGCATGGTTCACTATCCTGAAACGTAACTGGATCAGGCCGAGATGAAGGTCCGGGCGTTGGGCTAGTTGCCACCCTTCTAGATGACTTCACTGCACCTCTCTTCCTTTTCCTTGAAACCACAGCCGCTCGATCATTTGAATAATCATCTGATGAGTCACTGTAATCCACGAAGAAGAAGATGACGACGAAGCCTCCGAATCAAATACATCTTCAACGGGAAAATCTTCGTCAGAATCAGAATCATAATCACAATCACGTTCAGCGGCGAAAGAAGACATAATCTCCGTAAAAAAATTTATACGTTGATAAAATCTACAAAGAAAAAAAAAATTATAAAATTTTAATAACGTACTTTACAAAAATTGCTATAAAAAATCTAATTTTCATCGCACAGAAAAAATTCTTACACGTGCTTAAAGAAAAGAAAATGGCGAAGAGAAAAAAAAAAGACCCGTCAGCGTGACGTATACGATTGGCACGCTATTGCGGTCAAAAGTGCAAACTTTTTTTTAAGCGTAAATAAGCGGTTTTCGGTCTCAAAGGGTTAAGATGACTTTTTCTTTTACTTAATTAAACTCGAATGAAAAGATATTTATTTTTAAACTTTTTAAATTATATTTCAACTAATAATAATAAACTCTACTTCCTTTTATAAAACTTTTAGTTCAACTTTTCTAACCAAAACTCCCCCTCCCCCTTTTAATTAATTAATTGTAACTTTTATTTCAAACTCTTTGACTTTTACTTTTTTCGAAAACAAATTGTAATAAAACTCTTAAACTTTTAAATACGTTTTCTTTTACGAAAGATTTTTTATTTTAATATTTTTTTTTAAATAAAATTATTATGTGCCAATATTCAATGTTGGTACAATATATATATTTAGATTTTTGAATATTTTGAAAAAATGTGTAAATGCTTACTAATCATTTTTTATTAAAGTCAAAAATTATTATATTTTTAATCTTAGATATAAACTTTAAATTTATTAAAAGTCAAATATATTAACTCTTTATATATTTTCTAAACAATCTTACTCTTGTTTTTTTTTTTAATTCATGCGCCCATTAATATTTCTGGAAAATACAATTAATGCTCTTTCATTTCAAACATGACTGTAAGTCATTGGCAAAAAAAAATTTACTATCAAACATAACTCCCAAATATTATATAACATTTTTTTAATATTTATTTGAAATATATAATTCATGTACACCTTATAAATCCTGTATTTTTTTAACAAATTTACAATAATAATTTTAATAAATATATAAATGATTATTAATTCCTTTTATTAAGTCAGAAATTAATTACATTTTAATGCATAATCTGCCCATCAGGTGGTGCCATATAGTACATACCAATGGTTATAGGAGATATGAATGGGCATATTGAAGAAATTGATGATGTAGACAATAAGAATGGACAGCTTTTGAAGAAATTTTGTCAGAGAGTAAATTTGAGCATTGGAAACTTATCTAATATTTATGAGGGACAATATACACGGTCTAGGAATAATATATCCCACACAATAGATTATATATTGGTAGAGAAAGAGGGAATGAATAAAGTACGGAAAATTAAGGTGTTTGGATAATGAAGAGAGAGTATGTAATAGTGATCATAATTTTGTTGTAATTGAAATGGTTAGTAATGTGATGGAAAATAGGAATAAAAGTAGAAACAATAGTGAAAGATGTGGATGGAGAGTGAATAACAAGAATAAGTTAAAAGAGTATAAAATACAAAACCATGAAAGAGTTGATTGGAAATGAGTATGAGGACTGGTGTGATGAAATAGAAAAAGTGGCAAGTAGGGTTTTAGGTGAGAATATTCAGAAGAATAAAAGTAATAGAAAAATGAGAGTTAGTAAAAGTGTAAAAGAGAGGAAAAAAGCATGTAGAGAATATAAGTGTGCTATTAAGAACAAAGAAAGTGAAAAAGATATTAATGCGAAATGGGAAAAGTATTTAGAAAAGAAGAAGTTAGCTAAAATAGATAATTATATAGAGAGAATGAAACTAAATAGTAAATTTTTGGATGATATTAATAAAAATGGAAGAGATGGGAGTAAAAAATTTTGGAATTACATTAAAAGGAAAAATTTAGGGAGAGAGAGATAGTATTACTGGATGAGGAGGGAATAGAGTGTAGCTCTAGAGAAGAATTAGAGAGAATATTGAATAGTTATGTAATGGATATAGAAAAGATGTTAGATGTGAAGGACAGAGAGATAGAAAAATATGAAAGCATATAGTAATGGGAATGTTACGTTTACAGAAAATGAACTGAATGAGGTAGGGAAGAAATTGAGAAGTGGTAAGGCAAGAGGATTAGATGGATGGGCAGCAGAGATGGTAATGAATTTGGGGCATAGGGCAAAAGTAAAGTTACTATCATGTTTTAATAAGATGGCACAGAAGAGAGTTTTTCCGGGTAGTTGGAGTAATACAAGAGTAAGATTATTAATTAAAGGAAAAGGTAAGGATCATAGAAAGTTAAATAATTATAGATTAATAGCAGTAACATCAGTTTTATATAAAGTTTTTTCATATATGGTGGCTGGAAGAGTTGCAAAATGGATGGAAGAAAATAATGTAGTGGGGGAAATGCAAGGAGGTTTTAGGTCAGATGGGTGTATAGGAGATAGTTTATTTGTAGTTACACAACTTATAGATATAAGTGTATATTCAAAGGTAGACAGTTATATATGAGTTTTATAGATATGGAGAAGGCATATGATAGAGTGAATAGAAATAGATTATGGATAAGTTTAGCAAATGTGGGAATGGATGAAGCTTTAGTCGGTGTTATTAAGAAATTATATGAAAATAATTACTATACATATCAATTAGAGATATAGAATCAGTTAAAGTTAAAAATGGGCTGGGACTGAGGCAAGGATGCCCTACGTCACCTATTTTGTTTGTGTTGTATTTGAGTGAAATGGAGAGAGCAATAAAAAGTCTAGGAAGAGGGATAGAGATACCGTTAACAGGTAGCAAGAGAGTATATACATTGTCGGGTCTTTTTTTTTGCAGATGATGTCTTTTTGTATGCAGAAAGAAGAGAAGATATGGAAGTTATGCTGAGGACATGTGCAAGGGTGGGTAAAGATATGGGGATTAAATTTAGTGAAGAAACATCAAATATAATGATGGTGAATACTAGGGAAAGAGAAGACAAAGATTTCTTATTGGGGGGATATAAAGTTAAGTGTGGTGGACAGATATAATTATTTGGGAATCATCTTGAGTAATAAGAAAAATTGCTTGGATGAATGGGAGAAAAAATTGATAAATGAAGCAAAGAAAAGAAAGGGATTGATAAAGAAATTTATAGTGTTTTCATATAATAAATATAATGTAGCTAGAATTGTATGGAAGGGAGTGGCAGTAGCAAGGTTAACATACGGCAATGATGCATTATGTGTTAGTAAAGGGGTATTAGATTGCTTAGAAAAAGTACAAAGGGAAGTAGGAAGACATGCATTAGATGCTGAGGTGTGGACAGCAAAAGGCAATTCAAGGAGAAATGGGATCGTCAAGTTTTTATATGAGGGATGCAAAAAGCAAATTGAAAATGTTCGGTAGATTGCAGTTTATGGATAATAAAAGAATAGCCAAAATAGTATTTAATTGGGTTACAAGCAAAGGGCAGGCAACAAGATGGGTGAGAAAGGTTATGCAGTATGCAGAAGATTTGGATAAAGAATTTATGTCAGTATACTTGTGCAAAAGATGGGATTATTGTGTTAGGAGGATTGTTGAGTGTTATAGTGGGAAGGAGTGGGATAGAAGAATAGATGCATTAATAAAGAATAGGGAGTTGGAGAGATGGAAAACTAGTATGGAGAGTAAAACGAATTTAAATAGATATAGAAGTAAATGAAACATTGGGTGTGAGTTAATTTATGATAATAGTAAGGAAAGTAGTTTATTGTTTAAGGCTCAAACAGGATCTTTAGCAACAAGGGAATATACACGTAAATGGAAAAATATGGGTGATTTAGTCTGCAGGTTGTGTAAGGAAGGCATAGAAATATTAGGCATTTGTTACTTCAATGTAAATGTTTGGAAGCAGAAAGGGTACAAATAATGAAGTTATGGAAGGTTAAATATGAACAAAGTGATCATACAGAAAGTGAGTTATTGGTTGTTATGCTAGGTTTGGGAAAAAATAAGGGGGATTTTGACAAAGATTATGTTGTGGAAATGGGATGGAGCAGATTATGGGAAAACTTAAAAGTGGACAATGGAAAAGGAAGGTAAAGTGGCTAACAGGTTTCTCTGGGCATAGCTGCTGAGAGATTCCTGACTCCGTTTAAGGAGAAGTCGCAGTACATCACATCACATCAGCCAAAAAAAAGAAACTAATAAGAAATGAAATGTACAGAGTTTCAAAATAATTTATTTAGCCAAAAAAGTATAAATTTTATGGTAATTTATTCATAGAATAAGTAACTTCACACAATTTTATAATATAATTTTACTATATAATTTATTACTGTTAAAGCAATATATAATTTGTATTCTTATACGCTCTCATGAAATTTAAAAGAAACAAAACAATTACTATACATGAACTACTACAGAATCATGATTTATTTGGAGTTGAGTATAGAAAGATTATCTATAGTGGTTTTTGAGCTTAATTCTACATGAAAAAAATCTTAGTGTAAAATCTGGAGAATAGCAAACTATTGTATACAAAATGGCTTCTTCTATGGTATTGTCATTTCTATTATCTGACTAAAGTGGAAAATTTACTTTAACTTAACTAGAAGAATCTATGCATAATTATGTCATTATTTTTTTTTTATTTCTGGTTTATAATGGCTATATTAATGATGCTGCTTTTGATAAAGAGTGAAATGTTCTTTCAAATGATATTTTATCTTCATGTAAGATAGCATGAAAGTTTGATTTCCTATAAAACAAAAAATTGTGTTTATTTCAACTATATTTTTTATAATGTTAATTTTAATTAGTATTCATATGTTATCTTTTTAATTTATAATATTCATACTAAACATTGGTGTGTGTATATATATATAATTTCAAGTTTTGTTCATATGTATCCTCTTTGCTGGCAAAGCAGCCATATTGAATATTTAAAAAATTATGTTATGCCACAAATTTTAACATAACTTATGTTTGTATTATTCAAAAATGACATAATATATATTGTTTGAAACAAAAACCACCAAAGAATGTAATTAAGCTGAAAAAAATATAGCCATTGATATTCAAGTAATAAAACAAAAAATAAAAGTTAATATTTCTAATAATTATTTTTATATTATTTCATAAATTATAAATTTTCATGCATAAATATTTAAACTATAATTTTTTTAGTAGATAGTTGCATTCATCATTGAATTTCTAATCAATTGATATATAATAACACTTAACTAACTTTGAATAAAGATATTAGTACCTTTCATTTTTCCTAGTAGCCCTTCAAAATGTTTTTCCATACAGGGGTTTGCAATGAATATGTCATCCCTAATGACATCCCTTATAATAAGTAATTAATATTGATCAATAATTAGTATAATTTGAATATTGTAATAAAGATCTTCAATAAAGTTTGTAATTTATTAAAAATTACTACTAAAATAGTCATTATATACAAAATAAAATAATAAAATAAAAATTGAATGAAATACTAAATTCATTATAGAGTTAAACTTTAGGTATATACGTTAGTGGTTTAGAGTCAATGCATTGTAGTATTATTTATCCCACCTTTATAGGTTTTGAGGGCTCATATTGTTTCATGCTATTATGACTAGTAAATTTAGTAATAGCTTCATCAACTGCCACCTCTCTTTGCATTTGATATGCAGCTTTGAAATTTACATTGCAGTAATTTATAATCCGCCTAAGTTTATATACTCTGTCAAAATTTTTACTTAAAGCATCTTGTGTATTCTTATTAGACAAGACATTATAGAAAAAAATGTAAATCGGGTCATAATGTTTGCAAAATATATTTGTTTTTATCTCATATCAGAACTCCAGATATCTTAATTCATATACTGGACGTCTGGAGCTAAACCCCAACAATGCCAAAAAATGCAGATAATTCACGATATAAATTTATACAATCATGAACTATTTTTTAATCAGCGTATATGTTAGTTTCAATAATAATTTTTTTGTATATTTTTTTATCAAATATAAATTCAAATAATAATTTAAAAATATATAAAATCAAGCACTTATCCAGAGAGGGCTTCTGAATAACGCATTTTTTCTGTTGTAAATTTTAGTGTAAACCTAATTCCATTAAAAATGAAAAAAGTGAGAAAAAGACAAAAAAATTCAATTTATTTATTTACAAAAATTATCATAATTTTTTTAATTTTTATTGTAGAAAAATGATACTTGTCTTGCGTTGTTAGCCGAGAGGTATCGCAGCCGCCATGCAAGCAAGTAGTTGGTTGCAGACGGGTGTGGGTTCGCGTCCCGGCAGATGCTATGACATATGAAAAAAAAAATGATACTTACATTTTCTGAAACTAGAAAAAAAGACAGAAGCAAAGATGTCAAATGCGCATGTGTAGACTGCGTAAATTTCTGATAGTTTTAGACTGAAACCGGATATTGCAAATTTGAAAATTTGTTATGGCACTTTGCAATCACAATGATGTACTGTATATTAAAAACCATAAATGCAAACAACCAATTGGTACCCTCATACTCAATCTAATAGAATATTAGATTTCTAGTATTCTGGAAATGTGTTTAAACATAAGGGTGGTTGTGATCATGTAATTTACATGTATAAAAATTTTAAATGATAGAAATTTAACAAAATTTTTATAGTGTTCAAATAACTTTCAATTAAAATATAATGAAACTGGCAATGCTAGCCAGAAATACATATATATTGTAATTGTATGTAATTATAATCTGTATTTTTATAAGCTCGTTAAAATGCATATTATAAGTTGCTATTATTCTAGTGTACAGTAATTTATTGTAATTTATATGAAAGAATAGCATATAATGGATTTAATTAATTTCCATTTTTGATGATATTAGTTTAATAATAATATGTAATTTAATAAGACGATTAATAAAATCAAATGAATTGAGTTAATTACCCAAAGGAAATGCAAACACATATAAAAATTTCATTCTAATTTACATAATTAAAACCTGTCAATTAATATAATACATTCAGCAAATTCAACATTTAAACTGTGTTATAAAATACTAACTTTATTGTATTAATAAAAAATTTCCCAAATTTATTTTCTAAACAAAATTTAATATTATCATTTGATATATCTTGATAAAATTTATATACATATAATAAGCCTTAATGGTTTATTCCAAGTAGCAGTCAATATCAACTTATGATTCTTAAACACAGCTATGGTTCTGGATTTTGAGTAGGACAGTTACATCTGGTTGGGGGGCATGCAGCAGATTACTGACTAAAGAAAACCTTTTTCTCTCATTTTTAGTTAAATTTACAAATAAACATTTCCAACTAAAGATAATCTATATTAATTAAATAATGTATAAAATATCAAATACATATTTTAAAAACAAAGTATTTTAGTTTAGCCTAAATTACTTGATATAAAATTTTAATATATAACATATAAATGGTCTCACCTAGAATTTCAAAAAATACAACTGCATATTTGTATCTAATTTTATCTGTGAATGTGTGCACACATGAAACTGCATTTCTTTGTGGCAGATAAAATGCTTGATTTTAAAAGTTTTGTATTTGATAATTTTAATCTTAATGATTCTATTTATTTCTGGTTCCACTTATGAACAAATTTTGTTACAATCAATTTTTGGTATTTACTTCTGCTTTTTTTATTTTTATATTTAGAAATATTAGAGAACAATTTTTTTGTGTAGATTAAGCTATTCATTGAAGAAAATATCAAATCTGTGTGAAGTTTGGAGACATAAGTTATGCATCTCTACATTGGTAGTTAGTGACTACATCCTCAGACTGGTCAGCAACAGTGCTTTTAACCACCCATCCTGAAAGATTTTGCTACAAAATGAAAAAAATTATCTGATTTTATTAGGAATTTTTTAAAATATTAAAAAATGGTATTTATAAACTTAACATTACTGTAGATTATCTTATATCTAGAAAAGATTTTTATTTTATTAATTAAAAATTTTTTTTACAATATTATGATTTATTACAACAAAAATAAATTATTCCAATTGTTGTTTTTTTTACATTTTTGGGATTATTTTAGTTTAAAATGAACTTTAACATTAAATTATTTACTAAAACATAAATTATAATAACTTTAAATAATTTTAATGTTTTATCTAACAACTTGATTAAAAAATTTTTTTACCATACTTTTATAGTTCATCACAATGCAACAAAAGTAAATTATTCCAATTGTTACTTTTTTTGCTTGTTGCACATAAAGAAGGTAAGGTTTTTAAATAGGTCATTAAAATTGTTTATAATTGTTATAAACTTGTGCAATTTATTTATCATTTATGCAAAACATACATTTTTAAATTAGCAAACAGTGATATTCTTACAATTTAACCCTGTAGATTTAATATTTTATGTTTTAATTTATAAGAATTACATCAGTCAAAAAAATATTTAACCTAATCCACAAAAATGTACACATTCATATATAAATAATAATCACATTCACAGAGATTCTATGTAATTATTACAATGAATCTCTTTTACATGCATATCTTAAATATTGATAAACATTCAGTGTAAAAAAACAGACTCAATCTCTTAACATTGTATATATATATATATTTCAAGTTAAAAAGTTACCCTTGTCAAGCATATTATTAAATGTATAAATTTTGTTTTAACATAACACATTGTTTAATTTAAGTGGCAAATAATTTGATACCAAAATTAAAAATGATTAATCTTAAAAATAAATGATTAATTCTTGTTTATTATATTTTAAAATTTATTTTAATTGAATAATGAACATTTTAAAAAAATGTTTTGGTTAGTAAAATCTCAATTTGTGAATACTTTTTATTTATGTATTACTATTTGAAGTCATATCTTACCATAATAAGTTATACTTTAAGATATGTGAAAATAAAATGAATTGTTTTAATTATTTGCTTTTAAATGTGCTGTTTTAATTTAATTAGCATATCTAAGTTTTAACTTTTTACTCTGACAAGTTTTTGTGCATTTTTAAATGTTTTATATATATTTCTGTAGAAGAAAGTGATTTACTGTTAAATTCCTTGAAGTCTCAATATGAAGTTAAAATAACTAGATTTGAAAAACTTACCAAAGATGCTCAAGAGACTTTAGAGCAAGAGCGCCAGGAGTATCAACAGAACTCAGAGAAACTTCAGAAGGAAATTCAAGATTTGGTTACCAAAGTAAGTAATTAAATTTTTCTTTAGTTTATCATAATATTACTTCTTTCATATTCACAATTATTTGCTTCCAAACCTTTCCATAGATATCAAAATTCATGGATAGTGATGAATAGTATATTATGTAGTTTTAACACACATGTATAGTGCATATGTTTCAGCATGTGCAAACAATATGTATACTACCTTTGATATTTTTACATTAAAAATAAACACATTAAGACATCAACAAAAATAACTGACAAAAAATAGATAAACTATATAATTAATTGGTAGTAGTTTTATAGCAAATAATAAAGTTTATATTTTTAAATGAAAGGAATCCTCCTCTTTTCATTATCCTCACGCTTTCATTTCCAGTACTTATGATTTGCCCATATATAAGCATTTGGGTTGGAAAGAATAAGTGGATTCATTTTGTTCTTTCATAAATACTATATCTTGTGTTGGGAGTGAAAGTATTCATTTATTATTAACACTCATAAAAAGCTCATGCACAATAGCTTGAAAGGCTGATCTTTAATGTATTACAATTTATAAACATTGTGCTATATATAAAATAAATGCTTATTTACATATAATTGGACAAATAAACTAACTAAAGATTAAATAATTTTAGCCTCTTTTTTTTTTTTTGTTTTTGAATGGGAAGTGAAATTGCTAATGACTAAATATCTTGTTTATTCTTCTTCTGATGAAATAGAAAAGATAAGTGATATTAAATTAAAAATTTCAATCCACTTTACTGAAAAAATTACATCAGTTATTTGCTTATAATATTTTTAATTCACCAATAACTTTTATATTCACTAACTTGATAAATTCATTTATTATATTCTGGTTAATAAAGAATTAAATATAGTTGTAGTATATTGTTGTCTAATATCTTCAAGAAAAATGCTTCATGTATACAATGATAATTTAAATATGTAAATATTATTTATAATTAGGAATTATTTTTGCAGCTTAAGGATTACTAGCCCTCTTTACATTAAATCACATGTAATATAATTTGTATATATGCAATGCTGAAAAATACACATTTTAAAATAATAATAGTATTTATAAATGTTTTTGATAGAGTTTAACGAAATGAAAATAAACTGTGGCTTTTTTATAAATTTTTTGTTGTTATCATTAATAGGTTAGTCACCAGCAAAAACTACTGGAAAGTCAACAAAAGCAAAGAGCGCAACAACAGACTAGCAAGCCTTCCACTTCTGCTGGTCCAGTAGAACGGGCAGGGTAAATTAATATTTGTTTACTTGCAGTTAAGATAAATGCATGTAATAAATTTTTATCATAAGCTTTTGGAAAGATAAAGATTAGAAAGCCAAATGATGTTACTCAAAAAAACAAAGTTTAGACTATTTACTTTGAATATTTTTTAATTGGATATTTTCATCTCCATCTTAACCTTATGTTTTCCATTGTTTCAAAAATAAATTTTTTCTTCAAAAGTTGTGTCAATTATTTTTGTAACTAGATGTAATATGAACTATTCTGGCTAATTATGCCCTAAATATTTTTTAATTTTTTTTTCATAAATTCACTGTATCTAAAACCATTATTTTGCATTTTAACATTACAAATGAATTTGAAAATAAAAAGCACCAAAAATCAACTTGTAATTGAAGAAAAGAGGGAAGTTGCAGAATGAAATGATGAATTAAATGTTCTCACCCTATATAATACTCCTAAGCTCCATTAAGTTTAAGAAGACTTATACTGTTAAGTCATAATTTTGTTATGTGATAAAATGTTTATAGTTTAAATTATGGTGATTTAAGACATAAAATTTTAACTTTGAGTACTAGATATAGCGAAAGTAAGAATAAGAAATTTGGACTATAAATGAAAAGAAATGATTCAGTCAAATTTAGATGTTATTTGTTTCCAAGTTTGTTTGTTTTTTCTTGGAATTTGTTCGCTTAAACTAGACTTATATTATTCAAATATTCTGAATACTTTATGTTTTGTAATTTAAAAAAAATATTCTTTTTGTATGATAACAATTTTTTAAAAAAAGAAAGTTTTTTAAAATTGTTTTTTATCATTTTTAATGTCCAGATAATATATAAATCTCATACGAAATAACAATACAGTTCACAGAAATTATAAGACAAATGAGTATTTTTAAGCATTTTTTTCTTTCAAAGTTTTCGTAATGCCTAAAATAAAATGATAATAAAATCATTTTTAGTTTCAAAATTAAAGATACACTCTAAAATTATATTTATGATATGGAAAAGGCAATAGTAATTTTTTAATGCTATATACTATAATGTTAAGTTATCAATCATTATTAAATTATTTACTGTATTTAAATTATCACTGCATACTCAAAATTACAGTAGATGGTGTTAAAATAGAGAGCTGTTCTTGTTTTATTATATATTGTGTTAGCCAGTGACTTATATGATTTGTGCTTTTTATTTATAATATGAACAAAATGTTGACCACTTTTACACAAATCCAATTTGATAGTTTTTTAAACGATTTGATCTTGAAGCAAAATTTTTAAGCTTTATTTTTTTTTTTAATATTAATAAGAAAAATGAATATATTGTCTATACCAAAATAACTTTTGATTTCTTATACTAATCTTTTTTTTTATGAGAAATTATTTTAGGGTAATTTATAATTTTATAATCGATGAGTAATTTAGGGCTTATTTTGATATCTAGAGAAAAAGTTGTCACCTAATTTCTAAAGTTGCCAATTGGGAACTGACTTTTTGCATACACTGTGTATCACAGAGAAAAGGTGACAATTCTCTTTTCGAACTGCATGTGGCTCTATCTCTGATCAATGCATATGTTATAAAGCAATATAGTTTAGCTATTTACAAAATTTTAAGGTGCTAATATATGTGGATCATGAGTTATGATATGAAATGTAATAATGAATTTTGTACTTTAATTTTTGATGGTACAATACACAGACATTAAATTTTATTTTAAACTGGAAAAACATTTGAAAATGTTGAAGCTATAAGTTGGAATAATGTTTTCAAATGGCATGCAAGATTTTGTCGTGGTAGGGGAACATTGAAGATGATTCACAAAATTACAAATTTTTGCAGTAAATAGCTAAACTATGTCAGTATATTAGACATGCGTCAATTCTGAGATAATGCTGTACCCAGGGCCGCCACATTTGGTGTACAAAGGCGCTTCATCACAGGGCACCAAGATACCTAAATAATAAATAAAATTTATATGTAAATAAGAATGTTTACATCTTCGAATCACTTCATTCTTAGAAAAATGTTACGAGTGTAAATATATTTTATTTAAATATAAAACAATTTTTTATTTAAACTAATTGTAACAATTGCTCGAGCCATGAATTTTGATGTTCGAGCTTGAAATATACTACATAAATACTCTCATCTTTGCATTAAACTGAACAGACTGGACATCATTTTGTCGCAATAATTAATAAAACTTATATGTAAATGTTTAGATATCAGATTCACTTTATTGTTAGAAACATGTTCTTTTTTAATTAAATATTACTTAGACATGTTGTGACAATTGCTCAAGACTCTGTACTATATATAAATTCTACCATTGCACAAAAGCAAAGAGATCTTTAGCTATAATTCATAAAATTTATAAGTTATTTTAAAAATATTGTCTCATAATTGCAGTAATTGTACATGTGGAAATAGTATTTATTAATGCCATTTTTCACTTTTCATCTGTATTAATCAGTTTAGTGTACTGGTACAATATCTGATTAGGGCAGTGGAGTCACAGAATTGATGCTGCTGTTATCCAAGCAAAAAATTTTTAACAACAATATTAACTTTTTGTTTTTAGTATGCCATATTATATTTTTACACATTTTATTGAATAGCTTTTTTATTTTTAATAACAGTATCTTTTTTTTAATACCGTATTATTGTTTAATGACCCTCTTTTCATTGCAGTAACTTCACTTGTAACTGCTTGATTAGGAAAGTGTTGTATATATATATATATGTATGTATGTATTTTAAGAAAATAAATTACTGGAAGATTTCTATTTGTTATATATTTTTGCATAATTTTCTGCTAAAGAAAAAGAGAACAAGTGTAATAAAGAAGCAGAATTAAGAAAAAGAGTATGTTTTTATTACCATTGGGGATTTGGCCTGTCACTACTGAAGATTAAACATATATAGAAGAGTGCAGTTTGGAGGGGATTTTATTAGTGAATTTTGCCACCTTAGGTCCCAAAGCAAACATAGGGACAATTACAGTCTGTACAGATTTTATTAGTAGTTTGAATAAGACATATGTTATAATTTATAATAGATAAATGTACATAAGTAAAAATTTGTTATTCAAATGAATTCCATTATATAAATTTATTTATGTGTGTGAGGATTATTTAGTAAAGTATTTCTTCCTTTAAAGTAAATCCTTAAAATTCCTAAATATATGGCTATATAACTTGACTAAGTTAAGCTGAAATAACAACTACAGAAGAAAAAAAAAATTCTATTAGTGAACAAACATTTGAGCTTGAGAAGCTAACTTTTTAATGAAAAGCATAATTTATGTTTGAGAAATTCTGAAGTTATTTTTGAACTAATTAAAATGTTGGCCAAAATTGACCTAGTAAAGCTGATTGTAATTTATCACATTGAGGCCACCAAAATCTGGAGAGTTTTATGTAAATAAAAAGGTAAAAGTGTAAATAATTTTAATTTTTTAATATTCTATTGTGTGTTTTGTTAAACAAAATTACATAGAAGTCATTTTGGTTTAAAGAAGTAATTTTATTTTATGGATGGGATGGTTCTTTTTCACATGATAAAAAACTGATATTTAAAAAAATAAATTATCTTACTTGCAAATATAAATATATTAAAATTGCACAAATTGGTATTTATAGTGTATAAATAATTACTTATTTATTATAAATATGATTTTGAATCAATATTTGAGAAAACAAAATATGCATAGGTACAAAAAGATATATTTTATTTTTTCCAATTTTTTATTGCGAATCCATTACATAATTTTATTATTATTCGCAAATTCTGATTTCACATTAAAATGTAGCTGAAAAATTTGCATTACTGCACAAACAGTGCTTCTACAATTATATTACTGTGCATATGATATTAAACCATCAAACATCACATGATCACCATTCTTTATTCTTACTGTATGGAGAGATTTGCCTCTGTGTGCATATGATATTCATTGTAGGACTTAAAAAGGGAACCAATTTCATTTAGCATGTGATAAGATATTTTATCCTTCTGATTTTCACAAAAGACATAGATCATGTACAACTAGGGCCTTGATAAATATGAAGTCATATGCCATTGCAATGCATTCATGTCAGCTCTGTTCATGACATCAGGGGCTCCAAAATTTATCTTGAACAAAGACGCAGCATCCCTGGCTGTACCCAGTCAGAGAACCAGTCATCTTTTAACTAGGATACTGTGTATTGTTTAGGTATAAATTCATTACAGTATATTATCAAAATAATGATATACAAAATAATAGATCATTCGAGCTGATAGCACATTAAGATTACATATTTGTTAGAAATATGAAAATGGTGGATTCACATTCTTGATCTAAATAAATACTGAAATCTAGAACAATTGGTTTCTAATTCTTATTGATTAATGATTTTTTTAAAGACTTAAAGATCTTAAATAATTTACATATAAATATATGACCATGCAAAATACTTCTAGCATTATTATGCATCTGTCATTTTAATACATTATAAACTACTGGAAACTTGCAAAGATATGTAATGTCAATAGAAGTATTAAATTATAACAATAATTTATATTTAATAGCATTTAGAATACATTTATTACTGAATATACAGAAATATATCTAATCTAAACACTGTTTTTTTCTATAGATGTATAAAGTTACAATATTTGTGCTAAACATATTTATAAAACTTTTATAATCAGAATTCTTTTTAAATTGAGTACGAAGGGGGGGGGGTCCAAAAATAATTAATCGTTCTCTGATTTGTGTGCCTGTTATAGTCTATACTTCTGCTGTTACATCTTGCAGGAACCCTTATGCATCAATCTGCCAAATGTGCCGTGTAACACATTGTTTTGCAAAGTGCATTTTGCATTTTTGTCAATTTTTTTATAATGGCTGAAATATTCAGCAATGTGAAATTCAGTTTTTGTCTACAGAAAAAGACAAGGAAAAAAGTTGTAATGCTTGAAACAGATTACAATAAAACTGTTCTCATAAAAACACAAGTTTATGAGTGGTGTAATTGAAATGTTAAATTAACCACATCTCTAAAAAGCATCGCAAGTGACAGGGTTTCAGAAGAATAACAGTAATAGAAAAGTGAGAATTAGTAATATAAAACAGAGCAAAAAAGCTGTAGAGAATATAAATGTGCTATTAAAAACAATGAAAGTGAAAAAGATGTTAACATTAAATGGGAAAACTATTTTTAAAAAAAGAAGTTGGCTAAAATAGATAATTATAGAGAATGCAATTGAATAGTAAATTATTGGAGGATATTAATAAAAGTGGAAGAGATGGCAGTAAAAAATTTTGGAAATATATTAAAAGAAGGAATGTAGATGAGAGAGGAATCGTATTCCTAAATGATGAGGAAAAAGCACATAATAATAGAAATATTAGCTTTACAGAAAATGAATTGAATGAGACAGGGAAGAATTTGAAAAGTAGAAAGGCAAAAGGTTTAGATGGATGGGCAGCAGAAATGGTGATGAATTTAGGAAATAGGGCAAAATTAAATCTATTATCATGTTTTAATAAGATTGCACAGAAGACAGAATTTCCAGATAACTGGAATAATACAAAAGTGACTTATTATTTAAAGGAAAGAATAAGGATCATAGAAAGATAAACAATTATAGACTGGTAATGTTGGGATTATATAAAGTTTTTTTTTTTTTGCATAAACGGTGGCTGGAAGGGTGGCAAAATGGATGGAAGATAATAATATAGTGGGAGAAATGCAAGAAGGTTTTAGAAATGGATAGGTGTATAGGAGATAGTTTATTTGTAGTCATGCAACTTATAGATATGAGTAGGAATACGGGTAGCAGTTATATATTGTAACGATCCGGAGAAATGACTTACGTACACTGCACTACGGGGCGCCATCTAGGCATTTGAACCTAGAAAAATTTATAAAGTAGGCAGATACCTGAGTCAAAAAAAATATATATTTTTTTTTTCTTAAATTTTGATTCCGGTCGTTAGCCCATGTCACTAGCTCAGTGGAATAGCAGAGATTTAATAATATCATTTACTAGGATATAAAAGAATAAAGTAAGCCACTGCCAGTAATTCACATACAAACATTTATTTATGCACATATATATAAGGTTTAAAATTACTTTAGTGATTTACATTTAATTTAACATTTAACATTATTTTTTTTTTTACTTTGATTTTACTTTAATTTACATTGCATTACTATTATATTATAAATTTTCATTTTTAATCAAGTTCACACAGATGGGATTATATTAACCTGTTTAATATGTTGCTATAGATCGGTTACATAGATTTCAACGGTCAAAAACATTTCAAAGTAAACATAAACGATCAAAATACAAAGTTATTGATTACTGACAATTGCAGAGGGAAATATAAGAAACCCTCTAGTATTCATCGTAAGATACCTGCATCGTCACCAATAACTTAAAAGACATCCGAATAAATACCTTTTAGATACTCACCGTAAGGTATCAGTATTTGTCGAATGTCTATATATTTTGATCAAATATGAAAACGCAAACATATTTAACCGATAGCCAATCTATGCAAGCGTCTATAAACAACTTAAATTTAATAGTTTTATAGGATCGAGCCTGAATATACTATATAGATTTGCATTCGAAAATAAAATATTCTATCCCTATTTAACCCTAGGCAACACATTTCGCAATCAACCGGCGCCAATCCATCTGATACATTCATGTATTCAATGTAGCATGATACGACAACACATTTATATTGTCAGGAATGTACATCTGAACAATATGAAGAAAGAAAAACGACATTGACACTCCACCCACAGGAATGTGACGTCTGTGGGCAAGTAGATCAATAAACTAAAAACTCCATAGGAATGGGCTGCGGTCTTCTGCCGACTTACAAACCCATCCATAGGCAAACAGAGGGTGTGTGGCGTATTTTATAATCCTGCCCGTAGCGGATCTCATGCTTACACCTACTAATTACATAAATATATCCAATCCATTGAACCAATTCAACCACGAAATGAACAACCCAAGATTACCCTCCCTTAATTATCTTTACAAATCGATACAGCCATTCACGCCTGACTCAAGTTTAACATTTTTTTTATAATTTATTTAACGGAAAACAGAAATCATAACAACTTAAAGAACAAAATTAAATAAATAAATGGAAATGATTTTACAAATTAAATACATTAAATAAAATTATAACCAATTAATAAATATTGTTGGTCAGATAGAATAATATTAAAATCATTTTAAATATGAAAAGTTTTTAATTTACTGTTCATAAATTTTAAAGTTCTTACGGTTATTGAAATAGTTCATCCTATTATATTCCTGGCCGTTTAAACGTGAATTCCCACGTCGTCCGAAGATTAGTATCCGGTTGATTTATTTATTTATCCTTTGGAGATTTTGTTTTTCGTGTAGTTGGTCCTCATTGTATAAACGATGGCCCATTTTTTTCTCTTTCTTAGCAGAACTGAAGGGATTGAAGCTGTGCGTCTTTTTCAATCCCCCCAGCGCTAACACCTAGCTGTTACATCGTCAATAATCAATCAATTTCCAGTCACTAGTCACTAATTAATAACTAATAACTCAACTAATAACTAACTTATGCTTTCCAAAACTTGTCCTTTTTATATTTTTGTCAAAGGATTGAATTAACATTGCGTCATGGAGTGATGATTCTTTCGCTGCGGTCCGATTCCATAGGGATTTCTTCTTATTTGCTAACAGTTTTTATTGTTTTCTTATCTGACCAGTGTTTTTACATTTAAATGCTCAAGGCTGGTTTTAATTTAACTAATTAACAATCATTTCCATTTCTAATTAATTACCCTGTTTTCCAAATCAAAAATATATTTCAAGACAAATTTAAAGATATAATTTTATCTCCAAATCTTTTTTAAAATTTAGTTTTAAAAATACCTTTTTCTTTAATAAAAATTTTATTTTAATAATTTTTTATTATCTGTGCGACTTAATATATAAGAGTTTAAGACGATATTTTAATTTCAATTTTTAATTTTTAAAGAAAGTTTTTAAATGCGAACTTTTTATTTTAACTTGTTTAATAATATATATAAAAAAAAAAACAATGTAACGAACGTCTGTGCTCGTTACAATACGGTATTTATTGAATGCAGGTAGCAGTTATATATGGTATTTATTGATATAGAGAAGGCATATGATAGAGTAAATAGAAATAGTTTATGGATAAGTTTAGTAAATGTGGGAATGAATGGAGCTTTAGTGGATCTTATTAAGAGATTGTATGAAACTAATTACTATATGTATCAATTAGGAAATATAGAATCAGTTGAAGTTTAAAATGGGATGGGACCAAGGCAAGGATGTCCTATATCTATTTTGTTTTTGTCATATTTGAGGGAAATGGAGAGAGCAATAGAAAGTGAGGTAAAGATACCCTTAATAGACGGCAAGAGAATGTATACATTATCAGGTCTTTTATTTGCTTATGATATCTTGTGCACAAAAAATAGGGAATTTATGGAAGTTATGATGGGTAAAGAGTGGGGATTAAATTTAGTGAAAAAAAAAAAAAGTAATGATGATAAATGCTTGGGAAAGAGAAGAGAAAGAATTTTTATTGGGGGATTAGAATTAAATGTGGTGAATGGGTATGACAATTTGGGAATCATCTTACATAATCAGAGGAATTGCTTGGATGAATTGGGAGAAAAAAATTGATTAATGAAGCAAAGAAAGAGAAGGGACTGATAAAGAAATTAACAGTGTTTTCATGTAATAAATATGATGTAGCAAGAATTGGATGGAAGGGAATGGCAGTAGCTAGGTTAACTTATGGTAACGATGCATTAAGTGTTAGTAAAGGGTATTAGATTACTTAGAAAAAGTACAAAGAGAAGAAGGAAGGCATGCATTAGATGCAGATGTGTGGATGACAAAGGAGGCAAGTCAAGGAGAAATGGGATCATCAAGTTTTTATATGAGAAATGCAAAAAGCAAAATGAAAATGTTCAATAGTTTGCAATTTATAGGTAGTAAGAGAATAGCTAAAATAATATTAAATTGGGTTATGAGTAAAGGACAGACAACAAGATGAAAAAACAGCAATGAAAAGTGTTTTTTTTTTTTTGTTAATCAAAATACGAAACAAATTTCAAATGAAATCGGAACAACAAAAAAAAAAAAAGAAAGCAAAAAAAAAACATTTTTACAAGTTTCTAAAGAAGCTGCTGTGGATTGGGTCATCTGAATTGACTTGCTGTATTGTGTATTATAAACTCTTATAGACGATCCACAAATGCAGGTTTTCTCATTTATTAGAACATTTTTCGCTTGCAGAAATGCTACAGCATTTAATTCTGTTGACGGCAAATCTTTCAAGCGGACAATTTGTTTGCTAAAATGTGCCATTTTGTTTGTCTCGACAAGACATTACTTGACGCGTGACCTTCTCAGAATTCGGTTCATTCCTACATTTGGACTACTTTTGTCATCTCCAAATTTGCCTCCAGGACGAATTGAACTTTGTGACAATTTCATCTTAGTCAAAATGCATGATTTTCATTTACCAAAAAAAAAAAAACATTTTACAGTAAAAACTTTAAAATACTTGAGATATACACACCCTCACATAAGACAGGAGAAAAAGTTTATGTGGGAGAATTGGTATAAAGTGATTCGCCAAGCACAAAGTAGGCCGTAATAATTATGTGCTATGTCTAATACAACATATAGGTATATTAGACGTAACGTATGTCCTGCGGCCATTTAAATGGCATTTTTATGTGATTTTACACATAAATAATGCCATCAAGTGGCGCACATGGCTAAAGGATTAATTTTAAAAATTGTCTAGATTATTACTTGGAAATTTAGAATTAATGTTTATTTCTATAAATCTGTGGTAATCTTTAATTATTGTGTAGCTATTTTTATGAGTTGCAAATTTTTTCATTCTTTATAACAATAATTGTAATACAAAGGAGAAAGAGCCAAATATTTTCCAAAAAAAAAAAAAAAAGGTGAGATAAAAAGGAAATGATTTTTTTTCTTTCCACATTTATGTAAATCTGATTCATCATTTTGTACTATATGATTACTATTAATGTGTGGTTCAGAACACAAGACTTTCAGCATATATTAAGCTTTGTCTATTTTTTTCTTTTGTTGTTTGAAATGAGCACTTGTTAATAGCTACATTGTTAGCAGCATTTAGAAACAAAGATAAAAAGAAATTAAATCTGCTATGTTTATTATGGCTTCATCATTGTTAGTGTAAATTCTTTCAGTCTTCATTAAAAATAATAATCACTGAACAACAGATGCTAAATCTTCAGACTAATTTCTGGTTATTTGTCTTCATCAGTGAAGAATATTGTTGTGTTTGTTGATTACCCATACTTATTCTGGTTAAGAAGGGTAATAAAAAGAATTATAGCTCTTAATGCAGATGTTGAATGTAAGTTGGGAGAGTCATGTAATATTTGTTTTGTTGGGAAACAATATAATGACTTAAGGTAGATTTTTTCTATTTATTACCATCAACAGTTTTATGGACTCTTCATCTAGTAGATGCTATAAAATTAAAAATCTTAACAAAATCTGTTTATTAAATCTACTTTTTCAAATGTTAACTAATTATGTACATTGTAATGAATAATTTGAATGAAAAAATATTTTCATTGAAAGTCTATCAATCTAAAAACTATTAAACATTGAATTCAGTAGTGTAAGCTTGTGGTTAAAACACCTGTAGAGGTCCCTACTATCGCATTTTATACGCATATTATCGAGGTTATAGCCTCAGTAAATATTACTTACGCAATCAATGTGCGTTTAATAAATTTATAATTACAACTTCTAAATTAATAAAAAATTTAAAAAATTCTAGCAAGAATTAATGACAATAAATTAAAATGAATTTAATTTATGAAAATTTTATTTTCATTTCATTTTAGATATTTGTAGTATTGTGTTATATTGATATATCTAAAATTTCAGAAGTGATCAGAAAAAATATATTGAAAACTTTCATTAGCATATTCAGATTAACTAGAGAGTTTAAGATTAACTTAGTTTTAAAAAATATTTGAGAAATATTGTTTTAAATCTTGATTTTTTGTTGTTGTTGTTTTAAAGAAGAAAAAATGATTTTCTACAGAAAATACTTTATTTTTGTTCATGTTATAAGTTTGTCTTAATGGTCTTATTGGTAATGTAATTTTTGTGCTAAAAGTAGAGCTTCTATGATACAAAAAAGATTAATATAATCATATGGCCAGTAGTTCATGAAGCCATAAGATGTTCCAGTATACAAATGGTAGATTTATGATTTATATATTTTATTATATAACTAGAAGCTAGATATATCCAGCTTTTAAATGCATCTTTAAACATGAAATACTGTTACAACTAGTGTAATATTTTTTTAAAAAATAATAATAGTAATATGAAATTATTAATTTCTTCATAAAATACTGTCTATTTTACGATTTATTTTTTTTGGAAATCGAGTATGTCTAATGAGAATATAAGAATCTTAAAATATAACTAATAATGCTTTTAAAAGCTTGAATGAAGTTTGGAAATTTTTTTTTTTTTAAATGAGGGCATCTTTAGCTAACTTACTTTTCCATCTCATATTGCATGGTCAGTGGAGTTTGAGAATAATCTGGATTGGTTGGATATGAATTAATGCACTGATTAAAAATAAAAATATTGTAATGTGATGCTACCTTCAACAGTAGTGAGGAAGTTCTCATATATGTATAAATATTGAATTTTTGATTTGTTTTTACCTTTAATGTGAATATATTGATATTTACAATTTTAGTAGTTGTGTTTTCATAATCTCATTAAACCTTTTGCAATTTACATTATCAAATTTAATTTATTAGTATAAATATAAATACTAATAATGTTCTAAATTTATAGATATAATAAGCACTTTATATAATAGTTTTAAGGGTTTTTTTTTATTCATTAATATTCTATTATTTAGACCCGGAGGTGCTGAACCTCCAACTGCAAACATCAAGCCTATGGCAACTCCATCATCTTCAAATATTCGACATCCCACTCCTACACCTGGTGGCAGTACAAGCAAGGCTACAGCTAGTATTAGACCTATGGCTATTGCTCCATCATCTGCTGCCTCTCAAACTCCTATGGCTGCAGTTCTTCCTACCACAGCTGTGGCAGTGGCACAACCTACAACTGAGACACTTGATGGTAAGAAAATATTGGATATTAATTTATGTATTCCCTGAAAACTATGCTTAAATAATAATATTTATTGCCACCTAAGAATCATCAATCATCATCACCATAAATCCAGTAAGTGGAATACAGTTTGTGGACTTAAAAGGTGATCTATTTTAGTGCCATCTATCTCATTAGATAGATGTTTACACAATATATCATATTTTGTAATTTAGCCTGGTGTTAGTTTCATAACTATCCTGTGGGTGCTTTATTTTCGACCTCAGGTTTGCTTCTAGAAAAAATAAACACAAAACATTAAATATGAATATAAAATGTATTAGGAAGTTAATATTACAGATTATATCTAGACCATTTATTATCTATTCTCTGTTGAATGAGATTTATCATTTTAAATGTAGCTCCTTTTTTGATGTCAATAATTTTACCTCCTTTTTATTTCTTCTATATTAGCTTTTATTCAAATCCAGATCTTATAAACCTAAATGTTTCACAAAAGAATGTGTGTGCTGACAGAACATGATACCTCTCATTTATTCATTTTAACTATCTTGTGCCAAATAGCAAACAATATATTATGATAATCATAATGTGCCAGTAAATAGTAAATAGACTGCAATAATATAGCTAAATCTCCTCCTCTATTTATTAATAAATATGTGAATAGTGTCTACTTTTATATAAAAATAGTCATATTCAAATGAATATTTAACTCCAACAGAAGATCAATTCATTCGCTCATAACTTAAAACTATTGCTAGGTCTTCATTATTATTTAACTTCTAACATTATTTATTATTGTATATTCAACTTTTAATACTATTTCACTTATATATTCGTATTAACTTTTATATCAAAAATATCATTGATTCAACATAATTATTATATAACTGAAAAACTTTTTAATCACATAAATAAATATTTTTTTATTATTCTAAATATCAAATTTCTCTATTTAACATAATATCATTTTAATCATATAAATTTCATAATATATTTTATTATCAATTTCTATCATCAGAATGAACACACATTCAAACATATAAATATAGTTATGTCTTCACCTATAAATATAAAACTATCTTTCGGTCATTATACTTTAAACATTCTAACTCCATTATTAACATTAAGAAATTATCGTGCCCTAATTATTTTAAATAATGTTCAATTAAAATAATAATACAATATTCATTCTTAGATATCAGTTTTCCTCCATATACACACATTTATTCAACTATTATTTGTACAACTATGAATTTGGAAATAGTAATATTTTTTTACTTTTCTTTTAAAACTTACAGAAAGCATTCTAATAATTAATTTTCTTTAAAATGAAGTGTTTTAAAAATCACTTAATGGGGGGAGGGGAGATTTTTTTTTGTTCTAACGTAAAAAAATTTTTTTTTGTCTTTTTAAAATTGCATATACACCTTTACCCCGCTTAGCGATTGACTATTTAGCGATATTTCACAATAGCAATCATCATCAATTTGTACCCACTACTTCGATTTTTCACTTAAATGATCGGGAAAAAAATTTTTTTAAATTTTTTTATGGCTACCATCTTGAATTTTGCGTCACTGATGACGTCAGAGATAGGTATATTAAATTCATTTTACCCAAAAGCAAAAGTATATTATTGTAATATATATACAGGTAATGACTTTGCTGTAATTGTATACACATACAATATTTTATTCATAAAACACTTAAAATATCTATAATTACTGAATCTATAATACTGTATACATCATATATAATAACACAGCAAATGTTCATCAACTTTTTCTTTTAAAATACGTATATATGTTCTACAATAATATCAACATATTAAAAATCCTTCCCCTTTTTCTTTTCAAAAACTTTATTTTCTTATCTCAATACTGAACATATACAGTATTTATATAATACAAAACTTCCCCGTTGATTTGTAATTAAATAATCTAAAAGAAAGAGTAATAAAATATAGCAGTGGGAGAGAGATATCCTTGAAAATGACTGTATGAAGATAAACAGTTGAAACATTAGAGTTTTGTATTATATAAATACTGTATATACAGTATATATATATATATATTCAGTATTGAGATAAGAAAATAAAGTTTTTGAAAAGAAAAAGAAGGATTTTTAATTTGTTGATAATACTGTATACATATAAGTGTTGAATGTCTTTAGAAAAATTAAACTTTATTTAAATTATTTAAATAAAGTTTAATTTTTCTAAAGACATTCAACACTTATATTTGATGATGAAATACTCCAATATATAAATACAGTACAACGACAACTAAACAATCATCATCACAAACTTTCAGGAAAACACTAAATATGAATATTAAACTGCGTGGGTGTGTTTCTTAATTACGATATATTATTTTTAGAACACCTGGATAATTATGTAAAAATAGTTATTGATTTTGTAACTTCGTTAATAAACATGTTGTTTACACTCAAGATGTTTCAAATCAAAAGAAAAACAACATTTTAAAATGCAAATGTCGAATTAGAAAAGTTTAAAAAGAAAAACAGATTGCATTTAATTAATAATCTTTCTACTCGAATGAGGGGGGGGGGCACTATTACATTACTAAAAATATACAGTAAGAAAAATAAACCTAGCTATGTTTTAGAAAATTGGAAGTTAGATTTTTTACTTTTAAAATAAGTTGATTTTTTTTTTTCTAAAGTCATTGACTGCTTTACGATAAGCATTAAGCATTTTGTTACTGTGGAGTACAGTAATAAGTCTTTATGTTCAATTAAATGATTAATAATTAAACATTGTTTTTTAATTTGGATAATTTCACATAAGTAATAAACATAAATGTACAGTAATATATACTGTAATACAAATTTAAAAAAAAGCACTTCAGTATGGATTTTTTTTTTTCATTATGATGAAAAACTTCTGCGGAAGAATATAAAAACTTTTAAATTCAAATTTAGTTTCACTTTCTCTTTCTTTTTGCTGTTCTGTACGTTTTAAAGTGAAAATATGCATTTTTTTTCCTAGTGATATAAAACTTCTTTTTAGATACCGTATTTAGTCATCATTGTCATGAAAAAATCAAGAAAATCTTTGAGCTTGGAAACCAATGTGGATGTTTTACGTCGACTGGTACCGACCAGTTTTTTTCCCATAGACCCCCATTACAATTACGTATTCTGTATACGATATTCTTGCTTAACAATGAGTTTTGGAGGACCAATTGCCATCGCTAAGCGGGGTAAAGGTGTATATATAAATAATAATAAAAAAATAAACCATTACATAAAATGTAAAACTATACAAAAGTATCTACATTTGTATACATAAAAAAAATATAATTTTAAACTATCAGTATTTGCATGAATGATTGAGATATAAATATGTAGAAAGAGGGCATTTGTTAAATTTTTTTATAGGTTAATAGTTCAAAGTAAGTATACTTGTACTTTACTTCTTGAGGTCCATAATATATAACTAGATAGTTGTTTTGCTGACATTTTTTTTTTTTTAATGTTTTTGGAAGCTTCAGGTTACATAGGATTTTTTTTCTTTTTTTTTGATGGAAAGATATTTTTATGGAGTTGTTACTTATTTCAAACTAATAATTTAAAACTTTGTTGCATCATAATTTTAAATAAAAGAATATTTCAAACCATAACAGATTTTTACCTTATTTTAATTTTTTAACAGTAAAAGTTTTTTACACTTTTAAATAATGGCAAAGAATAACTTTAAGTTTATGTGGATATGTGTGTATTTTAATATGTCATACATGTGTGTGTGTATGTATATATATATATATAATGCATAAGATCTTTGAAACCATGATCCTGTGTGCTTAATTTTTATTTCAACTTGTAGTTTAATTGCAATAAGAATTCACTAATCTGAATAGAATAAATTTAAAATAGATTTATATTGTTGGTTTATACATACAGGTAAAGAGAAGTCTTTAATTAAATCACCCAGTGCAGGATAAAGGTTTTCTCTAACATTCTCTTATAGGGAAATAATGAAGAAATAGGCATTACTCATCAGTTTTCCTATTGTTAGATGGAGATGGTTTGAATTGTATATCATTCTTAGTTTACCCTCATTTACTGACCATATTGAATGAATAACTCAAAGCTATAGGCTATTTACTTGAAAGAAAAATCTTAAACTTGATTAAATTCAGATTATACAGTAAATATAAAGAAATTATTTAAGTATAAAGTATATATAAAAATAAAATAATCTTTAACAAAATTGAAATAGACAACTAAAAATAAACAAAAATTTATTTAACACATCAAATCAGATTTTTGTTTTTTATAGAAACCCTATTAAGATGTTTCCTCTAAAAAGAAAATGTCCATTGTAGAATAATAATTGTGATAAAAATAATAAATTAAAATGGTGATAATATATTTTAGAAATAACAATAATAAAACACAGAAGTACTTTCATTTAATTTTTTAACCTTCAATTGAAAACCATTTAAATTTAGCAGAAGTAAATGATCCCAAAATTCATGAATTTTAATGTTAACACATTGTCTATTAATTAAAGCTATCCCATTTCTATTTATTAAAATTGCCTCCTTAATTTTTCTTTTTGTTATGAGTTCTCTCCTCATAAAGAATTTTAGTATTCCAGATCAAAATTTTAAATAAACTCATGTTTTTTTCATGATCAAAGAAAGCAGTTGCTGTTAATAAATCATTATTACTTTTACTTTTATATGTTTATAGTGTAACGGTAAGAAAAGTAAAGCTGCTTTAACCTAACCTGGAGATGTAGATAGAGGGGGTTCGAACCTCATCTACTCCCTTAGATTGCTGCTAAGCGACTTACTCCTCGAACCTCATTAGAATTTAATCTTAATGTATGCTCGGTGGTCAGGGAGAGAGGAGACCACGAAAAGGAATTTTTAACATATATAATGATCAGGTGTACAGACATGTCACAAAAGGAAAAACAATACTAAATGGGGTTGTTTATAATGAATGAAAGATAACAGAAATTTTTTATTATTTACATTAAAAGAATTCATACAACGCTTTATTAATGGTGTTGCAGGCTATTTTCACTGCAACCGGATAGACATATATGAAAGATCCATTGTTTGTAATAATAAGGACAGACAAATTTTACATTATAATTTCTTCTTTAAATTCCCAGCCAATGGAAGTGTTACGTAAAAGAAATCAAGAGAGAGAGACATGATTCAATAACACTGTGGTTGGGGAACATCAAAATAAATAGGTGGTCAAACTCAACTAAACACTCTGGACAGGTTTTTAATCACAGCCCTACTGATGATTTAAGAAAATGATAAAATAACCCTAGCAGGAATTTCCAGCTATAATTGAAACATTTCGATGATATCTTGAGAAAGATTTCCTCACAAATATAAATATACAAAACCATGCACAAAGGCGATAGCATATAGTGGGCTGTGAGGCTCGAGACATAACAGTTACCAAGAGCTTAACACAAGACCGGATAGCTCTCCGTCTCTAAACTAGGTTAGAGAGAAAAATGGAACCCGTTCGCTAAACGCGTGACCCGGATTCAGGGTCGGAGTTTTTGTTGCTTATGTCCAGTTACGTACATTGAAGGAACTGAGATCGACATGAGATCCAGAACAATTTATTTATTTTCAGAAGATACAAATATAGGTATGTTAACCTAAGCAAACTTGGCAAAAGAAGCACTGTAATATATGCTGAGCGGCCCAGTAGATCACCCGAGGCACAATGCCATATAAATATGGTCAACGACCTTTAAATTTAAAAAAGAAACCCTCTGCAAAATATATATATATATATTAGGAAAGCTCAACTATCACTGAAAATCCGCAGAAAAATAGTAACCTCACCTTTATAAAATTTGAATTACTAAAAAAAAACAGGTGGACGGATATTTTATTTATTTAGTTGAAATTTAACCGACTCACCAGAGCCAATGCTATTTAATAATTTTTAAATACATATACATATTGTCAAAATGTACTCTCTCTTATTACTAAAAATATAAATGCGAATGTCTTATTTCACGCTCTTTAAAATATAACTTTTAATTTGTAACCCTTCATTGACTAAAATATAAAGGCATTTGATAAGGATCTTTCTTTTATATATATATAAAAAAATCAAATTAAAATCTTGAAAGTTTTATAATAGAATGTTTAGCAATTTAAATCTTGATTTTAAAAAATAGGGTTTTGCACTTTCTATGATTTGCTTCCCTTTCTTTCCAAAATATCTATATAAAATAAATAACTTAAATATTGGAGTATAATGGCGGAAAGTTAAATGAAGTATTTTTCAATTAAATTAATGAGCTATCGCCGCCATTATATATAATCACCCCATCTTTATTACGATATAAAAAAAAAGAAAAGAAAGCAATTAATGAAATATAATTTGACAAGATATGAACACATAGATTTTAAAAAAAACATATATATATATATAGAAAAACATAATTCTAGCTAGAGTGAATTTGTAAATTACAAAGAGTTTTTTTTTTTAATTTATGGTAACGTTACCGGTAACTAGATGCGATGGTTCAAGATGAGTTCATATGTTTCCTGCAGGTTTTTTTCGGTTCTTCATCTTTGTTTTTCCATGTTTTGAGGGCAGATATTCACGGATACAGGGCAGACACTTTAGTTCTCTGGCTGGCTTACATGGTTACGACTCAGGCCTCAGGAACGGCTCAAGAGAGCGAAGGCAAAGAGATTACTCCCACATTTTTGCAGAGCAACACATTTCTGGATTTTTATCTATATGCTGAAAGAATAGAGTATGGCTTGAAGTAAGTGCAGCAAGCAAGAGTTGCAATATTGTCCAATTTTTCAACAAAATTTCTTCCAACAAAATTCTTAATATTTCTCTCTGACCTTCAGCACAGGTTACCCGCAAGCATAAGACCCAGAACAAAAGAAAAGTTCTTATTTATACCCTTTTTCCATTATGTTTTTAATCTGCTAATTAGTAGCGAATCATGCCCGTTGTTTCAAATTTTTCTGTTATCTATTTTTTTTATCTAATTCAGAAAAATGTTTTACTAATTAAATTCCTTTTCTTAATGGATTCTATTTAATTAAGAAAATTTATCTTATCAAATTCTTCCAACATATATTTTAAAAATAGTTGCAAATATAATTTTAACTTTCTATATTTTATTTTATTAAATCTTTTCTCTTTAACACAATTCCTTCTTTAATTTAGGCAACTATTTGAGAAAATGATAAATTTAGTTTGAAAAAGAAACATACATTCACTGCGGTTGGACTTAGGATCTTAGTTAGTCCACAGTGAATGCTGAAGCCAGCATATATATATATTTGTATATATATGCACAGCTTCATATTCCTAGAACCCATCAAAAAAAAAAAACAAGTAAAAAAAAATGACTAAAGCTATGGTTTTGCAGAGAGAAGCAGAGTGATTCGGAAAGAGTGCTCCTATTATACAGAATATTAGTGTATTTACATGAAATAATACTGATATGTGCAGTTTATAAAAACAAACTAAAAGTTTATAATAATACTGATAAATAGATTATATTAATAAAAAAAACTGAAAGTTTATCATAATACTGATATATAAATTATATATATGTTAAAAGAGAAGTATATAATAATATTAATTAATATATTATAACAATGCCAATATTTACAAAACATACACACAAAAAAAAAACTGAAAGCCTATAATATGATTTCATTGTCCATATGATGTGTCCTGGTCGAACCTTGGGGATCTTGTAAAAAAAATTATTTTTGAATGGAGCACTCTATTTAAACTTTTTTTTTTTCAATGGACCTTACTCTCTGGGCCTTGTTATTAGCTCTCTGAGCTGTGTCTACTTTATTACCATGTCTTCTATCAATTCTTTTGCTAGAAGTTAAGTTGAAATTCCTTATTAATAGTGCTCTTTTATTTAGCTGTTTCCCTCTTATGTGTTCTGATGATGAAACTGGCTCATGGTTAGTTGCCTTGGTCAGTGATTTTGGTATGGGTAAATGTGGTTTCACACCTAGAACTGTGCTGCCACTTGATAAAGTAGTTTGTTTTGCCTGACCTGCCATGGTGCATTTTGGAAATATCTCGTGATCATTAAATTGATGAGTAAAATGCTTGAAGGCAAGGTGAGGTGTGGTCTGTCCTTCTATCTCTAAATTCCATCTGGCCTTTTATTTCATTTTCTGTTTGTTCAAGATTATTTGGTTCCTGTATGCAGCTTATATTGGTCGTCTCTTGGGTTTTTCATTTGTGAAAATCTAAGTTGTTGTAAAATGTAAACTTATTTTCCCTATAGTTTATTCCTGAGTCATGTCTTTCTAAGAAGTCTGACCCTAACAGTACATCATAAATCAAGCCTGGCATTATCTGAAATATATGTTTTACATTTGTTGCTCCTATCTTAATATCCAGTCCCAAATGATGTGTTCCTATGTTGGCTTTTTCTCCGTTGGCCAATATAGCATAAGATTTGCTCGGTGAGATCGGTAGTACATGAGTTTCTACTGTTGTATCCTACCATTCTTTTGACACCAGTGTCACTTGACTGCCAGTGTCTATTAAAGCTGTAATTGGGACATTTTCTAACAGTGCTTTAATTGTCGGGCACTCCGAGGGTGGTGGTCTGTGATCATCTTCCAGTTCGCACATGAATGCTGATGTCACTCTCATTTCCCTCAATAATTTCTTCTGTTTCATCCTGGAATTCTATCTGGGGTATATAAATTATTGGACCCATATTTTTCTGGAATTTCTGTGTGTTTTGATCATCATCATAGCAGTTCCTGACAGCCACCATCTGTATTTTGGGTGTGTCAATTCTTTTCCTTTGTCTGCATGCTCTTTATTTAGGTTGCCAAAATCTATAGCAGTTAGTAAGTCTACCATCTCATCAATTCCACAGTTGCGGCAGCCCAGCATCCATTGTTGTACGTGGAGTGGCATATTGTATCTTATTGTCCGAATAATCTGCCCCTCCGATAAGTGGAAAGCAGTCAGTGATTTTAACAAAGACACTTGCCGCAAGAAAAACTGGGTGTGAGTTTCTTCTTTTGAAGTGCAATACTTTTCTTGAGATATACGGTGCATTATTCCATCTCGCCTCTCTTCACTCCAAAAACTTTTAAGTAAGGCAAGGTGGTAATCTGCAAATGTTACTGGTTTGTTACTTATACAGTCCCACCAATTCCGGGCAGATCCATGTAAATGATTAACTGCAACTGATAACTTTTCAGCTTCTCTAAGTTCCTGGAACATGAACAGCTCTTGTAAACTTTGCAAGTGTGCCATGGGGTTTTCTCCTATGTCACCCTGAAAAGTTTTGATGTGGATAAATCTTGCCACCATTGGGTTGTCTGTTTTTTCCATGACCTTTATGCTTTCTTTATTTTCACATTGGAGATTCTCATTTTTTGGCTGATTTTCTTGTGTCGTTTTTGCTTCAGTGTTTCCCTCTTCTTTCATCCTGTTGATTTCTGCTCTATATTGTCTACATTCTTCTTTGCATTCTTCTACTTTTTGTAACATAGTTTCCATCAATTTCCGTACCCATTGTGGTTCCGGTGAATCTGTCTCCTTCTGGACTATACATATTTTCTAGAGAAATACGAATAGCTAAAAAAAATATATACGAAAAAAAAATATTTGGTTTGCTGTTGTTTTTAGTCTTTGTACTAATACTATTCTTAAAATTTGTCTTATTTTTCTACTTTTACTTTTTAAAAATTTGCTTCACTCTCCTAACCATTCCTGCAACTGTTGTCCTTTTTAACCTGCCAGCTTTCTATCTATCTCTTATCCTATCCATAGGTCCTGCCCTATCCATGTTTATTTAGTTATTTACTACCCTGACCCTGTTCTGTTTGTTATATATGTGACTATAACTATGTGTATTTGATATACACTTCAATAAAATATGATTAATACTGACGGGGGGGGGGTAAAAAAATTCTACTTGAGCTCATATTTTCTGTGCTCCTTGTTTGATCACTCTGTCTCCCTTCCTAGCAAAAGAAAGAAAAATACATTATCTGATTTGGTTTTAATTTTCAACCGAACTGATTGATTTCACATCTTGTAAGCTGTACTACTGATAGCAAACACAAAGTGCAAAAGAAAAATATATAAACTTTCAAAAAAAAACAAAAAAAATTTCTTCTGATCATGAAATTCCTATTATCATATCTCAGGGTCTATCTCTAAACAGTAAGGCCCCATGTTGGGCGCCAAATTATACAAAAAACTAATGGTAAGAAAAGTGGAGCTGCTTTAACCTAACCTGGAGATGTAGATAGAGGGGGTTCGAACCTCATCTACTCCCTTAGATTGCTACTAAGCGACTTACTCCTCGAACCCCACTAGAATTTAATCTTAAGGTATGCTCGGTGGTCAGGGAGAGAAGAGACCACGAAAAGGAATTTTTAACATATATAATGATCAGGTGTACAGACATATGTCACAAAAGAAAAAACAATACTAAGTGGGATTGTTTATAATGAATGAAAGATAACAGAAACTTTTTATTATTTATATGAAAAGAATTTATACAACGCTTTATTAATGGTGTTGCAGGCTATTTTCACTGCAACTGGATAGATATATATGAAAGATCCATTGTTAGTAATAATGACAGACAAATTTTACATTATAATTTCTTCTTTAAATTCCCAGCCAATGGAAGTGTTACGTAAATCAAGAGAGAGACATGATTCATTAACTCTGTGGTTGGGGAACATCAAAATAAATAGGTGGTCAAACTCAACTAAACACTTTGGACAGGTTTTTAATCACAGCCCTACTGATGATTTAAGAAAATGATAAAATGACCCTAGCAGGAATTTCCAACTATAATTGAAACATTTCGCTGATATTTTGAGAAAGATTTCCTCACAAATATAAATATACAAGACCATGCACAAAGGTGATAGCATATAGTGGGCTGTGAGGCTCGAGACATAACAGTTACCAAGAGGTTAACAAGACCGGATAGTTCTCCATCTCTAAACTAGGTTAGAGAGAAAAATGGAACCCGTTTGCTAAATGCGTGACCCGGATTCAGGATCGGAGTTTTTGTTGCTTATGTCCAGTTACGTACATTGAAGGAACTGAGATCGACAGGAGATCCAGAACAATTTATTTATTTTCAGAAGATCCGAATGTAGGTTTGTTAACCTAAGCAAACTTGGCAAAAGAAGTACTGTAATATATGCTGAGCGACCCAGTAGATCACCCGAGGCACGATGCCATATAAATATGGTCAACGACCTTTAAATTTAAAAAAGAAACCCTCTGCAAAATATATATATATTAGGAAAGCTCAACTATCACTGAAAATCCACAGAAAAATAGTAACTTCACCTTTATAAAATTTGAATTACTAAAAAAAAAACAAGTGGGCAGATATTTTATTTATTTAGTTGAAATTTAACTGACTCACCAGAGCCAATGCTATTTAATAATTTTTAAATACATATACATATTGTCAAAATGTACTCTCTCTTATTACTAAAAA